>VUQK01027505.1:0-10247 GCA_015106715.1 Bujurquina vittata | reverse complement strand
TAGGTCCTGGTACCAGCTACCAGGTACCTTTAATACCCACTCAGCCAGGGTTCTAAGTGATCTGAAACGATCCAAAATGTGACACTCACAGTGTGGACAGTCTCAGAACCCTAGCATAATGCAAACTCCCTGCCAGTCCAGCAAAGACATTCTAGAACAGTCCCTTTCCATCAACACCTTGAAGGATTATGGAGTGCCAGCCTTGACAAAAAGCCTACATCAGGAACTCACTGGGGATGTGGAAGACAACAATAGAGGCCAACTTCAAGCTGATTGCACAAGTCAGCATAAAGTTTGGGATTTACCAATGAGATGCTCTGTCCCCACTGCTGTTCTGCATAAGCCGGAACCCCCTCTTCCAGATCATTTATAAGACTGGCTATGGACACCGACTACAAAAAGGAGCAACCATCAGCCATCTTCTGTACATGGAAGACAACAAGCTGTATGCCAGGAGTGAAGAAACATCAATTTACTGATCCACATCACTAGGATCTACAGCAATGACAACGGAATGTCACTCGGACTGGAGAAGGGTAGTCGGATGGTAACAAAGAGATGTAAGGTAGTCAGAATTGAGGGGTTTGCACTACCAGAAGGCTAAATTGCAGACATTGAAGACAGCTATAAGTCCCTTGGAATCCCACAGGCAATTGGGAACCATGAAGGGGTCACAGCTGCACCTATATTATATATATATTATATATATTCCACTGTTAGGAAAACCTTCTGTAAGCTTTAAATAACACACATTTGTCTTTGCTTTTCTTGAATGCAGCACAGAGACAATGCCAGCTGTTAACACACAGTTAAACTGCTTTGATGGTGAGCAATGCTCCTGCATGCAGGCCAAATGTACAATTAGTTAGGTCCACAAGCATTTGGACAGTGATGCATCATTTTTGCATTTTAAAAAAAATTTTTAATAAAGGACTGGGCATCATCTGGCCATCAAACTGCTTGTTGGTTACTTGAAGATCTAGAAGCTACATTAAAAAAAAATAAATCTGGTCCTTTACTAGCACTCTAGCAAAGCAGGTGGCAAAAATACTCCTAGTTGTTGGTAGGAGGCGTGAATGCTTAATTTATTTAGAGATCCTATTTTCTTTAGAGGTTTCTTGGCTGAAAATGGTCTGGAACTAATGGCGTATGTTTAGGCTGTGGTATCATTTTGATCTTAGCCACAAGTTCACTGTTACTCAAGCCAGTATACAAGAGAAACTGTCAAACTGTTTTAAAAAGTAGCTACAATCTAAATTTGGTGAAACCGCATGCTATTCTGAATCATGTGTACTTTCCCCAAGTGCTGCGGTTGGACTCAGAAGACTGGTGGTCATCCTCACATATGAAACACATTATCCCTCTGATGATCTTTGTTGGCACCGTCTGCTCCAAACCACACAGCTGCAGTGGTGAAATGAGGTCGTGATTCAGTATCATTAAAAAAAAAAAAAAGAGAGCGAAGGCAAACAAGGTCTCATTGTGTTGCCCAGTGGAGGAGTCTGTGCAAACTGCTGTTGCATGCCAATTGGGAACACAATCAGTGATAGGGCACCCTGCTGCCTTTTGAAAATGTACTGGCATTACAAAGAGCATTTGTGTGTGGCGGTGAGAGATTGGCATCAGCAAATGTTCCCTCCCTCCCCGCCTTTGCATGCATGAGACGGTCCATGAGCAGTGGAACACCTGTGGACCAGAATGGTATAATAACAACTTTGTTTCCCCAGGAAATGATGCGTTTCCCGACTTGGGCAACACAAGAGCTGGAGACAGGCAAATGAAGACAAATATTTACCATTTCACTCATGCAATAAGCTTTTCACACATTTTTTTCCTCCCCAGAAGATATAATAAAAGGAAAAAAAAGTACAAGACTTTCTTAGAGACAGAAACAGTCACCAAAACGTATCTTTATTTGGTATGAGACTGGGATTTAGCAGACCATAATTGTAAAAATACATTATTCATATACAAACTCTAGTTTAAAAAATAAAAATAAAAAAAAAAAGCTATTCAAACAGATCTAAAAATTATACAGTGAAACAAAAAACAGCAGAATAAAAATTTGCAGGAGTAGGAGGAGGGCCGCAGGGGGCATTTTACAAGGTAACTGAGGAATGCTAGCACATAACAGTCATAGTTTCCTCTGCCCTCAGTCCTGTGGTACGGCGCAGACATTTGGTACCAATATGCGCCCGCATTTCAGAACAGACAGTTCATGCACTTCACAAGCTTGCTGCCATAGTCCACGCACTCCGGTCCGATGCACTGGCAGCAGGCGTTGTGAAACCAGCGGTACTTGGATCCTCCCATTGACTCACAGTATAGTTTACACTGACGAATGGACACACAGTCGTCAAAGTAGACCACAGTGCACATGCTCTCTGAAAAGGAAGAACAGGCAAAGATGATGGCATAAATCACAGATCCAGTAAACAAAACCTGTAGCCTTCAATTAACCTGCTTTTCCCTGAAGGGTGACATTAATTTGCTGCATTTAAGTGTGACCCTGTGTTCTGGTGAGCTTAATGAGTTAACAGCTCAGCTCTGAGGGATCGCTGCTATTATTGCTTTATAGCAAATAAAGCAATTGCGGTTGAGAGCCAAAAGTGGCCTCAGAGGAAAATAAAAATGGTCGCATAACACTTTCAGCACAGTTACAAATTTCCTTAACTGGAGATCTTCTGGCAGCTCAGTCTGACTCCAGTGATGCAAAAATCAGATTCGACCTGAACTGGTCACTGTTCAACACTTTGTAGTCTTCTTCAGCTACGGGTCGGGTCACGTTTTATTACCACAGCTCTCAGTGAGGAACACATAAACGTAGATGAAAAACACGACTAGAGGTGATGGGACCAAAAGTCTTGTGAATTATGTGACCCAGTCAAAAACTACATAAACTTTACAGCAATACCAGACCACATATTTATAGCAAGATTCCTCCATTATTCCATCAACTTTGTGCAGTGTACCAGTACCACATGGGCACCGCTATGCTTGACAGTACAGTGTGCTTAGGTCAGAAGGCCTCAGCTTTACTCCACATAACATATCCCGTGTCTTATATCATTAAAGAGCTTGATCTTTGTGCCATCTGACCATAAAACATTTCTCTAGAAAGCCACTTGGCTTGTCCACACGGTGTTGATTTTGAAGCAGGGCTTTTTTCTTGGTCGGCACGCTCTCAGTCCATGGAGATGTAACCCTCACGTCAGTTTCCAATTCATGGTAAAATTGTTTGAACTGATGATCTTGGGAATGTGCAGTTGACTCCTTGGACTTTCCCATTGTTTTCAGTACTGGTCAGTCCAGTGAGTGTCGTCTTATTTACTAAACTTTAAATGTCCTTTGCTTTAATTGCAAAAATACATTTTATTGCGCATGCTCGCTTTCAATTTGCAGTTTGCGACAGCAGCACCGAGCGAAAGCATGTCACTGTAACAGTTTTTAAAATGACTGATCAGTGATTCAACTTATCGTTTCAGCACCACACGCCTTTGACAGCCACTGCCCTGAAACATCCAGGGCACTGGAACAGCTAATCCAGATCTTATTTCAATAAAATCAACACTTAAATTGTACTGATTATGAAACCTTTATATTATTATGCAAACATCTCTAGGCATGAGGACATTTTTAGTACTCCATGCTTTCTGGTTTTCATTAACAGTCCAAGTTTTTTTTGGATGAACTGGTTTTACTGAACAATCACATGTGAATGGGTTTTGCTTGCGTGCAGGTAAGCCATCTGTGCAGAGAGGAGGACAGATTATATCTGCAAAAATGTAATTTTTTAAAAAAATTATCTGCTTTTGTAAACAACAATTTGCAGGCAGAAGAGGAAGTCTTGGCCTGGATATCTGCTGGCTGTTCCCCTGAGACTAGATGATGGGTTCGCAGATTGCTGATGCGCTGACATCTACACGGCATTTTAACTGGATATTTTGAGTGTGGGCCAGTTACCAGAGGACCTAAGAGCAATCTTAAAACCTACCTCTCCAGCATGATTTATAGATTTATGATTTATATGATTCTGAGAAAAAAACTCAAAATTTCAAGGTAAGTTGAAATTTTGATTCCTAACTCAAAATTTTGAGATAACCTTAAATTTTGACTTATGGGTAGTGGGGGTTTTATCCCCCCTCCTCCAATGGTGACATTAAGCTTCCACACACACAATCAAGTGTGAACAAATAAGTTTCCATACCAACACAGCAGCGTTACCTTGACTGTCGAGGCTGCCGTGGATGCTGTTCCCAGGCACCGTCACGTTCTCGTGCTGGTTGTTGAGCGTCTCTAGGAAGGACACCAGGTTCTCGTGATGCGACAGCTCCTCAGAGATGGGGAAGGACACGACCATCATGTTGATCTGCACGTCGCCTTCTGTGAGGGCGCGGAAAAGTGAGGGGATCGGATTTTGCAGCTCCTCCACGGTGCTCTTCGACGTGGCTGGAGAGTCGCTGTAGTTCTTGGGGTTACACATCCCTGACAGGAAAAATATGAAAGGTCAGCTCACAGGAATTGGCTAAGAAAACATTAAATACTTGTAGTCTTTGTTTGAGACTCAGACTTTAACTCCTTCATCAATACAGTGAAGGTAAATAAAATTTAAGGGCTGGTGCTCACACAGTAATTAGTCTGGATATAGTCCCTGTCAGGATTTAGTCAGCACTATCCACAGTAATGCTGACAGTTTATCTGCATCTCTAAAATTACTATTATACACTATATTTGACACATGAGGCAACTGTATCAAATTTTCCAAATAATGAGCGGAGGAAAAGGGGACAAAGTTTCTCTCAACTTTGTACATTAGCAGAATGTATCAACTTGCTGCAGTTCCATGCAAAAATTAAAATCAAAAAAGTGCCTACAAAATGATAAATATGACCTTGAGTACAACTCCCCTTTGTGCAGTAGATAAATGCTTTCCAGTGACTGTTAATCAGTCCTGCACAGAAGAATGGACGACTTTTATTGCTCAGTGCTGAACAGCTTCAGCTCTGGGGTTTCTTTTGTTTTTTTCCATTTCCCCTAACAAATCTCTTTTCTTCAAGTTCTACAAACTTTTAGAAGTTTTACTAAATGATCAGAGTCAAGACTGTTCCAAAAACACTGTTACCTGAGCACCAACTCCTCGAGTGCTCAATTTAAAGTTCTTGGGTCCTGTGCACCCGCACATTTTGGTCTTTAGTTCACATGTTGACTGCATCACGTAGAGAAAACAGCTTCTGAAAAACTCCTTCTAGGATGAAGATGTTCAGAGTTTGTGTTTAAATGTGAAACAAGGAAACATTAAAAAGGTGCGCACCTTTATCTCCTTTTTTTGACAGACTATGCAACCTGTTACTGTTTGCAGGCCTCTGATTGGCCAACTTTTCTTCAGTTATGGTTATGTCACCATCTGCTGCTTCAGGATGCTCAACCAGCTTCTTGTTCTTTACATAAAAAACAGAGCTGCCTCACACCTGAGAGTCAACCTATTACCTTTGATTTTTCAATTTGCTGCTAATCTTCAAGGTTGACACACTTTTTGCCTTCAATATAAAATGTCAATGTTGCCTAATTACAAAAAAATTAAGCCGTCTTCCATGACTTAGACAAAAAAAAAATTAAAAATGTCAAAATTCTGCGACTTGCATTGTTTTGATAAATATATGAAAAATTTAAAAGAGACCAAATCAGAAAATTAGGCTCCATGTAATTCTAGTAAAGAGCTAAATTATTTAGATATATTACCAAGGACATGAGTGTCGAGGTCACAAATCTACTTCGAGACCTGAGTGAGGTAATGCGCACCCCCCAAAACATAAAGGGTTTTATTTTGCTTTTAAAATAAAAAAAAATCTGTATATATTTCAAATTAATCAGGTCACTCAAGATAAAGTTCCTTACTCTCTCTCACTCACACACACACACACACACACACCTCATGCAGGGTTGTTCTGTAAAACCACTGTCCCAAAAAAAGTCATCTCAATTAAGGCCTTTTTAACACTTCATTTAATATCCAAATACGGTAGTAAAAATCACTTGACAAAGTCACCACATCAAGATATGATCTTCCTAACCCTTCAAATGAGTCAAAGTGAATTATAGTTAATGGCTAAATAATTTAATGGGGAACGGAGTTTGACAGGAATTGGATTACAAAACTGATGCTAAAAGCAGAGCCAGAACAGCTGTTTTAGATAAAATGTACACATGGGTCCTCCCTCCATGTCCTCCCTCCCTCCTTCCTCTAAAATACAAACTGTCCTCTCCCCTCCGCTCCTCCACTGGGCCGCTCTAACCACTCTCAGACACACACTTCAAAGTAGTTGGAATTTGGCAAAGGGAGCATGTTTAGAGTGAAAACGTACTTAAAGTAGACATAAGGCTAGCGGCAAGGAGGAAAAGTAAAAACACAAACTAAGAGTATAAACCGCTCAAAGCTAAAAGCCATCCTCGGTGTGTTGTAAAAGGCCCGTCCAGGAGGAAAACAGCACGTAACATCTGTGCAGCAGCAGTAGCAGCGAGTTGAGCGCTCAGTGTCAGATTCTTGTGTTCATGTTCCAAATAAAAGAACTTTAATAAAGCTTCCTTGTCAACACATAAAGCAATATCTACCTGTCGGAGCTGATCTGAGAGGATGCTGGTTTACAGTGGCCCCTCCACCAGAGTCATAATAATAATGGCTTCTTAGTATCGCGAGCATTTTTCACATAAACGGCAGTGTCGGGTCAAAACGTGCCCCCTTCCACATGTCGCACACAGCTTCAACACTTTAATTAGCTGTGTGTTTCATCACTAATGGAAATGAGTTTTATTGAGATGCCGATGTGGCACGTCTGATGCTCTGCTCTCGCGTCAGACTCAGAAGTTTGCCTCTGTGCAAATGCTCTTCCACACAAAGTCTGGGGCTGTGGTGCAGTGTGTGAAAACAGCCATGGATAAAATTCTTAACAGATGCGGCCACCCTCTGAAGGAGGTGATTTTGCTGGCAGGGGGAGCAGCAAGCAAACAAAAACAAAAGTGCAAAATACAAACGCTAAACTACATGCACAAAAACACACACATAAATGGATTAGGGAGAGCCACAAAACCAAAAGACAGAAACAAATATAAAACAAGAGAAATGCAAAAAGGAAACAGAACAGCAAACGCACAAGCACCTAAATTATGAAAGACAAAACATGCAAAACAACTAAAGAAGAGCAGAACGGTAACAAGGGGTCGGCCAAAAACCAAAAATAGAAATACAATCAGGAAAGAACAGCAAAAACCATCAAAAACAACTACAAGATACATAAAAAGTAAGGAAATAACTGGAATAAAACTGAGGCACAAGACACAAAAAGCCACAAAGTGATGAATACACCTGCAAAAGTAACCAAAAAAAAAAAAAGTATTGCGATATGTTGTTTACAGTGTTTTCTTGTCTCTTACAGTCTTGCTGCCATGTAGCGGAGATGGGATGCCTTTAACGGTTCTGAGTCGGGGTCTTAACTTTGACTCGACACCGGTTCTCTTGTTTTACCGATCTGCCTTCAAATCTGTTTTTCAAAGCACTCCTGCTGGTTTGAAGCGAGTTACAGATCGAGAGAGGATTTAACCAAAGAGTCTGAAAGTCAGAGTTCATTTTAGCAGGTTGACCTCTCTGTCCCCTCCTTTTTCAGGGCCCTCTTCATCCTCTGATCTCCTGGAGCACCTCGAGACTTCCTGTCCATATGTGGAAGTGCTACTTTAATTTCCTGTGCGCTGATAAACAGCTGTCCTCTCTGCTCTGCCTCGCCTGCACACGGAGGCCGAGACACAGTCTGTATCTGGCTCTGCTCACCTCACACTCATCTCGTATCAGAGCAGCAACACTCTGAACAAACTGCAGCGGTTTAAATCCGTGTGCTCCTCAGCTGTCGAGTGAATTATAGCGTTGGTCTCAAGCTTTTACTGCGAGGAGCAGCTCAGAGGTGAGACCTAAACGAGAACTGACATTTCTCATGTATGGAAAGAGATCAGTGACAGAATTATTTGAACTACATTACAAACCAGAATGTGAGCAATAGTGCTCAGCTGTCTGCTGTTATCTCAGCTATATTCTGCTGTAGGTAATGGCTTCTTTTGATCCTGTACATTTATACTACAGTACACCCTTTATAAAAAAAACAAAGCAAAAACACGCTGCACCACTAGGCACTATATAAATGAGTAATTTACTGCTGTTTTGTAGTTTTAATTGTTAAACACCTATAACAACTTTACTTTTGACTGGATAAGCGTCTCCCCATCCCTCTTCCGGGCTACTCGTCAGCCAATCAGCATTCAGCAACACAGCGTTGTCCACGTCAAGCACCGTGCAGTTGGGATTTTGGAAGACTGCACAGGAGCATGTTTGCATAGTTCTAAAGCCCCCTTTTTGTAGGCTCTCCGTAGACAAAGATCTCCGCAAATAGATGCTATCGTAGAAGAATAAATTAAGCTGACATGAGGTGTCTCTGGCATTGCATCTCCAGCAAATGTTGTTCCAATCTTCACACACAGATCACACCTGGAGTGTTTCAGATCAGCAGTGTTCTGCACAGATTGTTTTGCCATGTTTTTCCTCACGATCATCACCAACCTGCTCACACTGCAGATGCACTTGGACTGAAGCATAGGCTGAACAGTAAAGTTTTCCAAACCTAAAACAATGAGGAGCAACTTTCTGTCAGCTTTAAAATATGTTTCTAATAAAAATTGGGAGTCCCCTGCACTCACCCACACAGTCGCAGCACTCTTCCCAAAGATTCCCGAGACACAGCATGCACTCTTTACAGCAGGAGCAGTTCCCATCTGATGGACGACACTGGCACAGCTCCTGCAGGAAACAAACACAAACATGGATCAGCAAAACGGAACAAATCAAACCCACTGCTGGGAGGACACCACACAGCTCAATATTCCCCTTACAAAAACACTGGCTAGTACTACATGATGTCCTGATTATTGTACTACTGGTGTTTCCAGGTACATTTGTCAGTATACTCAGTTTTAGTCGCTGAAATAAAGAGACATGGGCAGCGAGGGTAGAAGTAGATCATTACACAGACCTGTGAAGGACCTGGTACAACACTGTCACAATTACCACTGTCTTAATCCATTTCATCCACCTTGTGTTTTATTGGCACTGGCATTAAATTAATCATAACCATATTCAAAAAGCATATTGCCACACACTGGACATATTTTATCAAGGTAAAACGTAAACTATATTGATAGGCCATTCTATATAGGCGCCCATATGAGACATTGTTCCCCAGAACATAAAGCAGAAAGAAACACTTGTGTGAAATAGCGTCGCAGTTTGTCCAGTAGTGACGGACATTGTTTCCAACACGTAAGCATAATTGTTCCACATACAATTAAGGCAATGAGTCTGTAGAGGCATGAAATAGTTTCCACAGGACTCTATGTAGTCGTGTGAAAAACTAAGTACACCCTTGCTGCTTCCATCGGAATTAAGAGGGTGAGTAGAAAGCAGGCTCGCTCGGCTAATCAAATGGACCGATTAAAAATCAGCAAGATCACCTCTAAAAGCAGAGGTTTAACAGTATTATTGGTCTGGAGCATTCAGGTGTGTTAATGTTATTTCAATTTTCCAGCAAATTCACCCCAAGGTCAAACCATGCAATGCTGAGAGAAACCGCAAAGCAAGATGCATCACCAATGGTAGTATCCTCCTGCGATTACTGAAATTATAAAATAAATGTACATCTTTTAATGTATTTCTAATATTGTATTTTAAAAAAAGGCTTAAGTGGTTTAGGGAAAAATCTCCAGAATGTGCCCATTTTTTAAAATCCAATTAATCGTCAGAAAAAAAAATTTGATTAATTGATTACTAAAATAATCGTTAGTTGCAGCCTTATTTTGGAGTCTATAGACCGGAAAGGTAAAACCTCACAGACAGACTAAATGTAGGACGACAACTTTATTTTGAGCAGGAGGATAAAAACAAAAACACAAACAAAGAAACCCCTAGAGCTGCATCTCAGACTCTACAGGCCTCAATTAGCATGTTAAATGTTAAAGTTCAGCTGAACAAACCACGACAGCAGCAGATCTACAACAGACCAGCTGAAAAAGAAGAGTCAAGGAGAGGCAACGATCCAGTCACAGTCCAGACTACAATAGTGTGCCGGGACCTTAAAAGCACTGAAGCAATCCTGTAAAGGAGAATGGACCAAAATTTCTTAACAATGCGAGTCTGAGAAAGTCATGAGGGAAAA
>VUQK01027504.1:0-11756 GCA_015106715.1 Bujurquina vittata | reverse complement strand
GTGGGGTCGTGTTGCTGGATGGCAGACTATGGTGAAACACTGTGGTGTCCTGCTTTATGAGTGGAACCAGGTTCCACGGAGGTCACAGCATTGTTGGTGCAGCTGAGCTGGGAGGCCCCAGGAGTCGGGACCTGTAGCGGCCAGGTTTGATGTGATGGGGGATTGTGTTTGTAAAAACGGGCCCTTTGATGACACTCTCCACTTTCGGTCAGTCAGCCCCTCCCTTCTTCCTTCATCCTAACACCACCGGCCAATCTGGAAACCATTTGCTCAGTTTCCACGGGGAAAAGTTCAGGCTTGATCAACTCCAGCATCTGCTGAGTGTTTATTTACCCACAGCACTTAACCCATTAGACAAACTTTAACAGGACAACTGCAGCGCCACTGATCACAGTGGCCCGCTAAGGACAGGAGCCCGCACCGGTGCTGACCGTGCGCTTTTAAATCTCTAAGAGTATTGAGAATAATGTCATGTGAAGGCGCCGTGGTTTACTTCACAGTCTCTTGTAATTGCTTGCCTCGTGGGATTTCTGCACCTTAAAGAAATGAGATAAGCTGAGTGACAAAGAACTTGAAAGGAAGTTCAAAATTTTAAGAGGAAATTCCAAAGCGCTGAGACATTTACACCAAAAGTCTGTGACTACGTGATTTCAGGAGCAGCAAAAGCATCTGCAGCTGCAGTGGACGGGATAAAAGCTGTTTCTCTGACAAACACTAAAATGTTGCTTTAAAGTCTGTGGAAGTGTGTATTATTAATCATAAAAGAGCTATTGAGCTTCTGTATTTATGTCAATTAGCAATATACGAACATGTAAACCCCGTGTTACAAGTTATACTGACTAAACGAAATGTTTAGTTGGTAAACGAAAGAGAAATACCGTCTGATCCTCGTGTATCCTCTCTTAATTTAACTGTATGGTAATCTGGAAAGGGGCAGATTGTGTTATACTGCACTACACTAATAGATGTTTTTAACAGCTAAAACTGTGACACTGCATTAAAAAAATCACATGCCACTAAATAATCATGCGAGCATATTATCTGTGACTGAGGCTGTTTTGTGCTGCTTAATACATTTGATTTAAATGTGATAAGTATTGTGGGCTTTGTGTTAACACCCTCCTACAGCTGGTCCAGGTTTTGAAGACTCTTATTGGTGGAACATCACACTCTCAGCCCAGGTGGCAGTTTGCCATTGGTGAAATGCTACCACGAAAGAGCCTTTTGTTTTCGGGAACTCTGTTTATGATCGTGCCATGAGAATATAGGCATTTTCAATTTTATTTAAAAAAAAAGAGTGTGATGCTTCAGCTCATACAGTACTGATCCCTTCTAGTCTATATTTGATTCAAAATAGCACAAATCAAATTGAAAATCTTTAATGCTCAATGGTCATTGGAGCAAACGGACGGTGCCACACACGTGACACCATTTTTAGGCCCAGTGCTGCTCATTCCACCAAGGCAACATCAAATTACAGTCTATGAGCACTGATCCATCAACTGTTTGAGTCCCAACAAGTACTGAAAACATTCTGCACTCAGATTTTCAAAGTTACAGCAACTCGTCTGCTAGTTACGAGTTATCTTAACTTATCCTAAGTTACCAACAGTTGTTCAGAGAAAAGGTGAAGCACCACAGTGGGCAGTGTGCACGTTGACAGGCTGAGGGGGGGCAGGTGTGTAAGTAGATATTGGACATCTTCAGTTGGGTTTGAAACACGCACTCAGCTATAAACACACATTTGTCCGCTTCTTGTGGCTCTGATTTTGCTCCTTCTTTTTGCCGTCCACTCTCCACGTGACGCGTCCATTTGTGTCAAATACACACCTCATCAAATTCACAGCAGACTTGAAGCACCCCCATTTGGGGAGCTGCATGTGCTCCACCCCCCCACGTAAGGCTGAGGCTGCCGGTTTAAGAGCCCTGCCTGTCACGATGCCTGGCACACAGGCGCGTCCTCGGAGGGTGTCAGGGCGCACTGGCTGGAGGTACCGCGAGTTGCCCTCCTGTCTGCATGCCGCTGTTCCCCCTTTGATATAAGGGATTGGTTTCCCCGGTTTACCGCCCGCTTTTCGAGAATGGCTTTCACGATGCTGAGACCCATGTCCAGCCATCCTTTCTCTTACCCCGCGGACTTAACCTTGACGTCGGACGACGAGGAAGGGAACCGCAGCGAGAGCGACGGCAGCACCGATCAGGGCTACGGCTGCTGCGGGATTCCCGGGGAGAGCTGCGGAGGGGAATCGGGGGGCGTCGTGGTCCGACAGCGGAACGCAGCCAACGCCAGAGAGAGATACCGGACTCAGAACGTCAACACGGCCTTCACGGCGCTGCGGACGCTCATCCCCACGGAGCCGGTGGACCGAAAACTGTCCAAAATCGAGACGCTGCGCCTGGCGTCCAGCTACATCTCCCACCTGGCTAACGTGCTGGTGGTCGGGGACGGACGGAAGGATGAACAGCCGTGCCACGGTGCTGTGTACAGAGACGTGAAGGGGGGCAAACAACCCCGGACTATCTGCACATTCTGCCTCAGCAACCAACGGAAAGGGGTAAAATACTCAGAAGATATTCAGCATACACACACATGCGCACACATAAACACACAAATTGCATATCCCGTCCAATGAGGCCTCTGTTCAGGCTGACAAACTATTTGCAATGAGCCAGCTGATGCTTCGCGGGCTTTGCTTGTTCCAAAGCGTTTCAGTATCCATAGAAACATGCATGATGGATACAGAGCGTGCTGCACACACACTCGTGAAGACTTGTGCACTGGGAGCCTACATGTGTGCACTTTTTAAGAGCAGGAAACACAGAAGGAGCTTAGTCAAAATCCTGCTAGTAAAAAGAAAACATGAACATTTCATATTGTTTTTAAGTGGGGTAAACCTGACAGTGTGCTTATAGTCTTTAATAAATTCTGGTGTTTTATTCTGTTTTTTGCCCATAATTTTAAAGGTCAATTTAGAGGTGGGAATAATTAATATAAAGCATCATATGAGACCTTTTCACACCGTACTGACAACTGTGTCAGACTGCGGACTTGGAATAAGCTAGTGAAATGGATACGCTCCATCTTTGTGTTTTAATCTCTCATTTGGGACTTGGTTTATTTATAGGTGCCATATCATTCACTGCATGGAGATATCCTTTAAAGGAAAACAGCATTTGCCCCTGAGTGCAGTAAGTTACTTCCCACGGCTGCAGAGTGACACTAATGGTGATCATTCCTCTTTGTCCACAGGTGAAGGACAGGCGGGACTGTGTGAAACTGCACGGAAGCAGTGTGAGACAGATAAGTCGACGATGAAACTGTTTAAATTGGAGCAATATGGGACTTTCTCTTCGTCACAATAGCCATTCCTAGAGACTTGAAGCATCTCAGCACTGCAGTAGTCCTGAAGGGCCGCTCTGACTTTGTGGAAGTTTGCCTCGTTGATCATAGACCGGAGGATCAGCACCAAAAATGCAGCTCATTCTTGAATACATACAAAATAACATTTTTCGTAATTAGTAATATGATAAACATTGAAAATATTGAAACTAGTTAAAACAAATCATTCATTAAAGTTTCCAACTCCAATTTTTTTTTCTTTTCAGTAGAAATACAAATCAATTTGCATGCTCTGCATTTACAGTGGATCACTTACAGCAGTCATCAAACCTTTGATGGGGCTATCCAGTGCTTTGGCTATTAATTAGAAGGGGTTTCTGTTGATTAAAACAACAGTCCATCCAAAGTAGCCTTCAATTCCTGGAAATGTCACAGTCAGAAAGAACATAATCAACATGTAATAAAGCAATCCTTGGCAATGTGAACATAACTGCACACGTTTTAAATGTAATCTTGGTTGATTATAGTTATTTAGTGTTTGTAATCTGAATGCACAATTACATGCAATCTGTTATTCCTCATCTTACTGCTGTTGCCTGGATAAAAGATATATTATCAGTGTTTTCCTTTCCCATTCATTTACATCCCCATTTTCAAATATGGATTTTATCATCTGGAAATGTTACTCATTCAGTACCGTTTGAGATTAAAATGTCCTCTTTAAAAAAAGCAATCAAAAGCAAAACAACAACAGAAGCCCCTCAATGGCTGGATCCGGTCCAGCGGCTGGACAGTCACAAACGCTTTGGTGCTGGTCCTCGAGATGTTTGTGTGAAGCTCTTCTCTCAGCAGACCTGTGCACCTGGACGCTTTCTGGAATGCTCTATGAGACACTTGTTGTGAAGTTAGAGGAGATGCTTTGTTTGTTTAATCATTACATGTTTTTATCTACTTTGAGATTAAATTTATTTTTACATAGGTATTGCTCCCTTGTATTTTTCCATCGACGTGGCAATGAGCATGTGATGAGGTCATTAAAGGTCACCTTTGCATGGCCCGTGGCTTTTATTAGTGATGCACAGAAAATGGTTTCCTGAGTCAGTTCACTCAATTTGCAAAAAAGAAAGAAAGAAAGAAACCCAATGCCAGCATTTCTCTGCCGTTTGCAGACCTGTAGTGACAACATGTTTATACTTTTATTCATCATGCCTCCACTCAGCACGATGGAGCTCAAAGCACCTGCAAAAGGTTAAGTGGGTATAATGCAAGAATCCATCACACAAACGAATTTCTCTTAACTGCGCTTAGAAGTGATTTAAGAGCACACTCACATTTCTGTCACTTGTTTTTCTTTGGTAACCTTTTTTTTTTTTTAAATAAATAAAAGTTGCATACAAATAAATAAGAGGAAGAAACACATTTTGGATGTGCTGATGATGCTAACAATGAAGTTTAATTCAAGGTCCGCCTGCCTACAAATATCAGAATGATGCCAGCAGTTAAGAGTTATAATGAAGCTGACTCAGAACAAGAGTAAACCTCGAACTATGAGAGCTATAAGTGTTTCTAATACAGGCCCTGCTACTCCTTCAAATGAAGAAATAGTTCCAACGAAAAGTGTTGACTGGATGTTCTACCAGTCAGGAAACTGTATAGAGGAACCCTGTACAGGGAATTCCAACGAAGCTTCACAGGAAAGTCACAAATTAGTGTTGTGGTGACTGATGATTAGTCGTCAAGGACCTTAACACATAGCTGGAGCCATGCCAGTAAGATCAATCATGGACTAGAGCGAGAAGCAAAGATTCAACTTTGCTAAACGCCACTCTGGTAGTATATCCCCTTAGTTGAGATTCACATGTGGTGTTGGTCAGTCACAGCTAATATCACCTACCACCCTGGGTGCAGACAAACACAGCTGCTGATGAATGCTAATGCTGTAGATCACACCAGAAGAGCAGCTCTGTGGCTTCAGTTAGAATCAGTGGACATGGAGAGGCTGACATAAGTGCACCTTTTTACCGGCTGGGATGAAAGCAACAGAAAGTGCTTCAAGGGTAAATGCCTGCATGGTGAAACTGGAAAAATCTGTACAACCTTGTAACTTCAAATAATGTGGTGAGGATAAAAGTGGACGAGCTGCCCACTGTGACGGATTACAGAAGAGTAAAATTTCTGATTCAAGAAATCAACAAACACATTTCAATGTTTCTTCAAAAATGTTAAAAGATCAAGTAGAAATTTTGGAAAATATTTTTATTTGTGTCCTTGCTCAGAGCTACGTGAGAAATTTGATGGACGCAGTTTTTAATAACTCTGTCTGTAAATGAAGTACTGTACCCGCTAGTAAAAAAGGAAAGAGTCTGTTTCTTCAAACATAATCAGTCAGCTCGCTGTTTAACGTGTTATTTCGCTGCTGTTTGTTCCAGACAAAAAACATTTGTGAATAATACGGACGCAGGAGTGTTCTGACAGACCCCAAAGTCACTATTCCTTTAGAGATCATTTGACTGCAAAGGGCAAAACAATGTCTCAAAATAAATGTAATCATGATAAAAGTTTTCAAGTAAGAAAAATGGAATCTCATCATATGTCTAACAGAGCTTTGATTAATTTGGGTTTATTAACTTCTTTATTTTTGCAAAGATGAACTAAAAGTAAGGATGTGCGCACAGATGAACAATAATAAGAACAGAGCAGAATGGAATAAATATGTTTACCAGACTGCATCGTGCCTCACATTGGGATCTTGCACATCGATGTTGCTACCACATTGTTACCGTGCAGACGCCTCTCCTAATGCATACTGGACAAACCTCCTGCTTCCTAATTTGTGAAGGCAGGAAGTTTGTCTACAATCAGAAACATTAGAATTTGATGAACTTTTAAGTGGTTTTGTTTGGTATATATGGCTGACAAATGTTCTGATTTTCCATTTGTTCTGCTGACTAGTTCTTGGTCCCCCTGTGCCACCCTATTTAGTATTCTTGCATCTGGATGGCATTTTTCAAGTTTTGATTCCTGCATAGCTCTGCTTTCACACACCACACATCAGTTCCCAGTTCATGAAACCCTTTTATTTCTTTCAAAACCTTTTCTTACAAAGAACTCAAAGTTAATATTGATTTACTGAAAATGTTGAGCATTTGACAACATGGTTATGATTAAACTGAATCCTCTATATCCTGCTCTTAATCATCCCTGAAGTGATGTTTGGAGGTACACCCCTCTGAAAGAAAGTTGTTGCAGTCCTTGGGGGCAGCACAAAGAGCTGCACACTTGCATGAAGCATCCCAACCTTCCAGTTCTCTCCACCTGTCAGTGCTAAACCCTAATTAGAAGCTGCTGTGTGAGCTTATCCTCCAACTGTAAGGGCCATGTGGAGCTCGTTCAATGGCTCCCAGCGGCCTCTCCTCCCTCTGGCAGGAAGATGTCATAGAGGAACAGGAAGGGGAAAAAGCCCGAGTGCTCGACCTTGCTGCGACCCTCCCTGTGGGGCCCGAGGCCCTGGGTCACTGCCAGTTTTGACATCAGTTGAGGTCCAGATGGCTTGTCACACTCATCTGATGCTTATTTTAATTCCTGGATGGGAATGTCTCCAAAAAGGCCGAGTGGGAATCAGTGAACTCACTGAATGGATTTGTCCTGAAGGTCACAGATAATAATGTTAACAATTAACCTCTCTTTTTAATGTAACATGTATGTAAAGTATAAGTAACTTGTAAGTGACATGAGATCTATGCGATGTCTCACACACAGAACAATAGAAGTACTTACTGCTTAAATGGTTTTGATTGCTGCAACCAATTTCCCAGGTCAAAACAAGGAACAATAGCAGGTTTGAATAGTTATGGTCACAGTTAAACAGAAAGTAAAAAGGCAATATCAGTTTCTACATCTTATTAATGAATCGAGGAACTCTCAGCCCACGTGCTCTTCTCCAACTGTTTGTCGATCATCTTTAACCTTTTACCTTGCACCGTGTCAGCAGCAGCCTAAGTAGGGTTAAGATTGGGATTTGTTTCAGCCACATGCTAAATAGGCAAACTTTCAGAAACCAGACGCTAATTTATCTTTGTCTAATATAAAAATTTGATGACTTGAAACACACAGGAGAAAGAAATCAGGAAAGGGGCAAATACTTTTTCACAGCACTCTAAGGTCAGAGGCATCTTTGAGATCATTCAAGACATTGTTGCTAGGCGCCATCGTCATAGACTCTGCTGATGTTGTTGTGATGTCTTTTATGATGAAGGATGTCAGAGAGAATTCGGATTTGTGATTACTTCACCAAAAACTGTGGAATTAGGACAGTGACCAACAGCAGTGTAAGCCTGCACACAAGGACCCTGCATTAGTCATTTTATATCTTTTATATACAGGATGTGTGAAGGAAAGTATGAAACAATCATCTCTGACTGGTATGGTTTCTCATTAAAGTGATACCCCTGTACATGACCGTATAAAGTTCCATCTGAACGTATATTATTCTGTCAAAGTCGTCATCGGCGCTTTCCCCAAGTTCAGCTCCATCTGGGAAGCATTAGTGGAAGATACCATGGGGCATATAGGAAGGACTAAGATTGCGATACTGTTCCCCTCCACCACGCTTAGCCCTAAACAGACCCTTATGGTGCTGTAGCTCAACTATTTGACATTACTGACACCTTCCGCCCCCTCACTAACCCTGGAGTAAGTTCCCTGCCAGCCAGCCTGTCAGAGAAGATAATCACCACTGGACACGCACTGTGGGCCCTTTCATGGGACAGCGGTCTTGGATAGGCTGCTTCAGATTTTTATGATTGTTTTCCATTGATGGGTGGAGTGGGAGAGCAGGGAGCAACCTAATCCTCTGCAAGAGCCAAATAGCCACTAAACAGGCCAGACATAGTAATACATGCGGTATACACGGAGCTTGATTATTGGACTGTTTGAACAGCGACAGTAAGGCATGTTTTTGTGCTCTAGCGTACTTACTAAACCTATACTTTTATAAGTTTTGTTTAAACTACTAAAGATCACAAAATAAGAGATTAAAATCTACTGAATTTCTAACTTTCGGGACTAGGCCATAAGTGTTTCGTCAGCCCTTTCTTTACTGTATTTCCAGTATCCTCTAAATACCTGTGATGATTAGGCACATTGTGCATGATTTATTGTCCTGCGTTGGTATCTGTTTGCTTTGGTCTTCAACTGTGCAGAGCGTGAGAAATCACCCAATTAATTACCAATGCGTTGGCCACATGCAATCCGACAGCACGTACCCCAATGAGTAAGGAAAGAAAGCCATGGCAACAGGTAAATAAAGAGCAGAGGCTCCATTTGAACCCAGTGGATGAAGGAACATGCGTGTCATTTTAATCAGCCTGACCCACTCTGTCATCATAGACAGAATAAAAGTTTGTTATAAAATATATCATTTCTTTCATAATGTCTGCTGTTATTATTTACACAACTTGAATTTCCATCAGATGAAGCTGAATCCTGATGTTACATTTGATTTTAAAATCTAATTATTCAGCTGCAGCCTGACGGACAAAATGCAGGAGACAGAATGCGCAGAAACAGCTCAGACTGAATGTATTCATTATTCATTTTTTAATCGAGAATGTCATTATTTCTGCCACTACTGGATAAAAATGAGTAATGAGATTTAGAGGAAAATGCTTAAATGTTTCCAAGTTTCATATTTAGCTGAAAACATGCAGAGCAGCTTTCCAAGTTTGTAACGAATGTTTTACCAATAAAGTTAAACACGTTATAAGTAATCTCTCCGCTTGTTAAATATTTCAGTACAGTTTTGGGAGGATGAGCCATTTTAATTAAAGAATGCAGATCATGTGGGGAAAATGAAGCTATTATGAATGGATCCAGACTGGATGAGCTGGGAAATGACTGGAGCCTGAACTGGATCTGGACCTTATCTGGTGTGAACCTGTGATCCTGATCCGTTTTGATCCTCCTGCTGTGCAGGTGGACATGGTTTGTTGATCCCTTATGGAGCCTATGATCACCGATTTAAGTGATTGTCATTGGAAAATATGTCGGAATCACCGTCTGTTAACCAATCAAGTTTCCGGAAAATAGTGTCACCATTCCTGGAATATCTGTCTGACCTTTGTGTGCGGATAGTAGGAGGGCCTAAAGATTTTCCAGCATTGTCCTCAGTGGCGGCTGCTCACGGCTGTTCTCCCCTTTTTCCTCGCAGCACCACCATCCCCGGCAGGTAGCAGGTGTAATAAGAGCACTCGCTCATGTCTTAAAAACACACTGTCTTACACGGCTCTGAATATTTTACAAGCCGGTTTCAGCAGCTCAATTAATTTATCATCTACCGCTTTTCATGTCTGAGTTTTATTATGGCAGCAACTGGCACCAGAATACAATTAACTGTTAAAGAATGTCCACTGCAGTTTATTCTGTTCTTAAATTTAGATAGGCTTGTTGTTGTTGTTTTTAAAGAAATACACATTTTGATCCATTCATTTATTTAACTTTCTCTAACAAATTCCACTGTTGAGCATGTCAGGCGTCAGTGTTTTAAATCCTCTGCAAGCACTGAGACTGTGCAGTAAAGATGCAGTTAGATCTCAGCAGAATACACATTTAACAGACTTCTCTGAAGAGGAAGTGAAGCTTCATTTGAAAAAAGGATTTCATACACTGTAGGTCATATATCTAATGAAAAATACTGTGGTTACATAGTGAATTTTTATATCTGTGGCTCTTCTGTAATAACTGGAGGAAGACCCTGAATTAGAACAAACAGCGGCTCAAAGATGTTAACGATGTTTTCAGTAAGACCGATATCTTTAGTGCCGCATCGTCTAAATGAATGTGCGCGTGGGTGTATGTTTTTTATGGGCGATGGCGTTAACACCCTCTACTTTCTACATTGGACACTCTCTAGACTATTGTTTCCCTCCCAATAAGCAGTGGGAGGAAGCAGTGGAATGACCCAAGACAGTGCAGACAATATCAGCCCACCGGGCCGGCCTCTGATTGCTCTGAGTTTGGCTCCTGCTCCCGTGCTCTGTCTCAGCCTTAGGGCGGTGGTCCTTGATGCAGAGGTGAAAGGTGACTAATTTGTGGCCTGATTTCTCCCCTGTCAACATAATGCAACAAAATATGTGCACAGACTGCTCTGAAGGAGGAAAGAGGCTGACTTCCTCAGTAACCTGATGTTTGTCATGGTCCCAAAAGATTTCAAATGCTTTTGTGTTTTCTTATTTTTATTTATTTATTTTTAGCTGATGAATTGTTTCAAAACAAATGTATTGCCTATTTTACATGTTTTACATATACATATTTCTGCAAGCGCTATATGTAACCCTTACTGGAAAAGAAAAACAGATTTTTCCAGGGCATCTAAATTCCCAGTCTCTTTTTCTGGCGTATGAAAAAGAAACTCTACTTTGCACTTCCCCTTGACCCTCCATGTCACTGCAGAGTAATCACAGGTGGTGCGCTTGTGTAGAGAGATTTTTAAGCGATAACTTTCCCCTCGACCCTGGCAAATCCCCACACAAAGCGACATATATTAAGTTGTGACATCACATGGGAAAACCTCTCCTAGGTACAAGGAAGCCCGCAGATCCACATTTTAACTAGACATGAAGAATGATCTTGGACCCAATAAATACAATTGTTTGCTGCTTGGAGCCTCCGGTAACTGGGAGATGGATGGGAGGAAGAATACACGTTGGAAAACTTTTGAACCAATTTCAACACCCACAGCAATTGTTTGGAGGATATCCTCAATCAAGGCCCCCAAAGAGCACAATGAATAGTCTCACTGACAGAAACCTGCTGCCCTCAACAACCTCCTCGACCCGCCTGGTGTGTGCTAAGAGGAATGAATATGTCACCTTCTACTCCGACTACCTCTCACTGAACAAAGTCAAAATGAGACTCCTGGCATCTGATAAACAGTGTGTGGCCGTATTAACAGGTTACATTAAAAGACCATTTTATGTCTCTTTTGAGATGTGATGGAAAGTATACTCTTTCCAATTTGAACATTGTCCAAATGTTCCTGTTAAATGTTTCCCATCTTTAGACAAAATGGCTGCTGTGAGATATAGTAACTAAACCCTAATCCCAATAATTTTTTTTTTGCCCCATCTTATCTTAAAGATCTCATAGTACCGTATCACTCCAATAGAGCACTTCGCTCTCAGACTGCTGGATTACTTGTAGTTCCTAGGATACTTCAGAGTAGAATGGGAGGCAGAGCCTTCAGCTTTCAGGCCCCTCTTCTGTGGAACCAGCTTCCAGCTTTGATTCGAGAGACAGACACCCTCTCTATTTTTAAGATTAGGCTTAAAACTTTCCTTTTTGATAGAGCTTATAGTTAGGGCTGGATCAGGTGATCCTGAACCATCCCTTAGTTTTGCTGCTATAGCCCTAGGCTGCT
>VUQK01027503.1:28598-49023 GCA_015106715.1 Bujurquina vittata | reverse complement strand
CTCCTATTGTTTAGAAACAACAGTTGGGAGGAGGTGGGGGTCGGGGGGGGGGGTGTACAATGTTGTGTGCCTGTACTATTGCTCACTGCAAAAGGAGGTGCATGCATGCTTTCCTTAATGAGTAACCTCTGCAGCTTCTGTGACCAAACCAATTTCCCACCCTCTGCAAATTCCTGTTGAACGGCCCTCCAATTTCCAATGGTTCTCCAAGGCAGATGAAGGACTGCTGTTGCCATCCAGGATGGTGGCATCGGAGTACATAGGATGAGATTCAGCTTAAAGAAACCGCTGAATGATGTTGAAAACAGCCGCAATCGAAAACTGACCAGCAAGGTAGCTGGAAGGGAAAAGAGAAGCAAGAGAAGAGTTGGGGTTAGCTGGTTAGCAGGTAAATAAACTTTCACTTTTAATTGTAATCTCAGAGGATCACTTACATGTGTGAAATCTTACATTTGGAACCATACTGCCTACAGCCCACACTCTGAAGAGTCACTTATACATGTGATTGCATAATTAAAATGTTGTACCATACTCCTAAAATATTACAGTTTAGCACATATGTGACTAATAAGAACAGCAGTTATTAGATGACAAAATTGTTTAGAAATCAGGATCATTTCTAAAAGATTTTGAATCAAAAAGAAGTCACTCAACAAAAACATTCAAATATTGCATTGTTGTCTGTGTATTTTTGCCATAGGAAAATCCTTATGTAATTTTGGGAGAAAAGAAAAAAGCAAAATGTGCCACGTTGGCACTCCATGATTTAAATATGTGGGAGTTCAGTGGAGCCCAAATCAAGCACTAATATATTCAAGACTGTGTACCAATTACTTTTTATGATTATCTGTGGTTTGTAGGTGGGTGTGACGAATAGAAATTGGTTTCTGTGCTGCCATTTATGTGATTGCAAAGTAGTTGTGTTCATGTATGTATGTGTTTGCTGCAGCATCATCATCTGCTGTTTGTTCAGCTGAGAGTCTGTCACCAGCTAATGGAAATGGAGGTACATGAGTCCAAATGTTTTGGTTTGTACATGTTTGTTTCTGTGTGTGTGTGTGTGTGTGTGTGTGTGTGTCTTAGACAAGCTGTAGAGAAACTACTGCTAATTTTCATTCTGTGCTGCTCCTGCCATGTGTGTGAGCAGCTCCTCTGTAAACTGTAATATGTATAACAATACAAAGTGTAAAACACAGAAAATTATTTGAATGGTTTGTATATTAAGAGGCATACAGTGGTGTCAGGCTGGTAACTACTGATAGTGAAGTGGAGAGAGCTTGAAGTCTTACTGACCAGAATTCACGATTTGGAACCAGGTAAAAATAATTACTGGAGGGCATAGAAGCTTAATTATTTTGCCTTTTGGCTAATTTCCCAGATACTTAAGTATTTCAACCGTTCCTTCTTCCAGCTACATACAGCTTAAAATGACTTATTTCCAATCATTGTAAGGGAATGATATGTTTAGTGGTCTGGTTTGATGACATTTGTAGCTTTGCAGCCTTTTTTTTAAAACATTAATTGTGTTGGTGGGATTGACCCATTGACCCTAAAACACTAATGCTGGGTGATTTTAGATATTTATTTTATTACTTTTTCCACCCATGTGATTGCAGTAACATGATTTTCAATGTGTTGCTGCTGTCTGAGTTGCATGCAGAATTCATGTGGTCAAATCTTTTTTTTTTTATGTATAGTCAGCCTCTCAAAAACTGCCATTTTTTATTTATCTCTCCCACAGTTGGTGGAAATGCAGGGAGAGTGTGCCTTTACTGGACAAGGTTCACATGTCCCAGGATTGGGTCCTTTTCATAGGGTCCCCCCATGATACCGTTTTCATTTTGAGATGTTATACAGGGGAAAATAAAACAAGAATACTTCAATCTGCCATGTATTGTACAGTGATTGGAAATATGTTTTATTGGGTAACATATATCCAAAGCTAGTGATAGCATTACAAAACTGCACATTAGGGTCAATGAAGCTGAAATGCTGTGCCTATATGCAGAAGCAGTACAACTTGCAGGTGAAAAACCTTTTTGAACCTCCTGTTAGGACAGAGTCACCAAACCTTTTAATTATTTAGGTCAAACTTGACTAGTTTTACTATACGTATGTTTTCTTCTGTTCCAGTAACCACTGAAAATAACATTATGGCTTTCTCCCTATTTATTTAGATGGGGTGCTTATTCTTCCTAAACTGAAATAACTGTCGTGATTGCGTTTCCAGCATTTCATTTCCGCATTTAGTAAATATTAAAAAATGTTTAGATATCCTTTACAAATCTTATGTTATAATGCATACCCTGTTAGGATGCGGTATGTTTATTTGAGGAGGCTGGGTTCAGCTCTGGCATCATAACAGCACTCACAAATAGCTATTTCTCAGATAAACACGTTCTCTCAAGACAAGAATTTGCATAATTTCACAAATTTGCAGGAGAATAATCACAAGGGGAGATATAATCTTATGTTGTAACTCAGCTGAAATTGTATTTCAAGGATATCGTCCTCAAATACTGTTTTCTGTATAATAACTTCTTGAAATTTGTCATTTTTAAAGTGAAAGCTGTGATCCTTTTCCACATACAGCATGAGGAAGGATCACACAGCGTATATCCTCTGCCTTCATCAGCAGAGATGACCAACAACATTTAACCTTTGCTCTCCAAAGCTTGGCTTGTTGACTGTTTACTTCTCAAAACAGAGGATGTTGAGACCACAATTTCTAATTAGATCTCAGCTTCAGCATTCCAGTACTGCATCTCACCCTCTTTCTCACCCATCTGTCTGTCCCTCACCTTGCCACCCCCTAGTCCCCCCGCCTTTTTTCTCTGTCGCTCAGCAACCATCCGTAATTAATGAGCTTTTACTGTTCGATCTGATCTGCCTCAGGATTGGACACGTCTGATAAGCCGAATGGAATATACACACAGTCCTGCCCCTCTCTGCTCAGCACTGCCTGGAAATATAATTACTTGAGAATGAATACACACTCATATGGGCGTGCACACTTTTACACACACAGCCTGAGTAAGCCCAGGTTAATACCAATCTTTTTCCTCTTCTCTGCACTAATTAGAAATGTACTGACGAGTCATTTGTTTGGAAGTTGAATGCACTGTGCACTTGTTGTCGTTATTCAGAGACTCAAACTTAAATAATTAAATCTATGATACGCTTTAGTGAGCGTATGTGTGCATGTTAATGACATGCTCTAATGCTCTTAATGAGCATGTGACAGTGCCAGGGAGATGGAACAGCAATCCACATCTAAATACCACTCAGCTAGTCATTACCTAAACGTAATTTATCTCCTCTATGTCAAATGCCAGTTAACACAGTTGCTTATCAATCTGCCCCTATGGCAACACTCGACAGCTGTCAATTGGCTGCTCAAGTGGTTCCTCATAACAACTTGGTCTCCAGCAAAGAATGATGCAGGTGCATGCATGTTTGTTTTCTCATAGATCTGACATGTGTAAGAGCATAAGCACATCCTATACAGGTACTCATTTAGTTTGGAGTGAAGCGGCACAGTCAGGTTTATTGCTGTGACCATAGCAACAGCTGTGAGTAGAGATGTAGATGGAGATGACATTTTTTGTGGCAATGCGCTGAATGTCCTTGTTCAGATGAGAGAGGAGAGTGAGGGTTGAAAAACACAGTCGGACTGAGGGAGGGAGAGAGAGGAAGGGTAGAGAGGCCTGGAAGAAATTTTAGAGAAGACTGAATGAAGGCTTTATTTCATATCCTTTTAGCTGTTTGTTCTACAAGCTGGCAGAGCTCTGGGATGGACTCGTTATGAGTTTTTTTTTTTTTCTCTATGCCCCCATGAAAAGTGGCTTTTCCTGCTTATGGTGTTTCATATGGAGACATGATGGGATATGAGTGCATCAACAGAAGAGAGGTGCTATTCACCTGTTCAAATAACTAGAAAAGCAATTCGCCTACACTACTTTGAGCTATTAAACTGGACGTCTTTGCTGTGTTTGTGCTGTTAGTGCCTTTTGGAGCATTTTTAATGGAATTATTTGACACATAATATGGCTTACTGTAAGGTACACATTGCCCAAGAGGTTTGTGTCAGTTTTGGTGAGTGAAATATATAAATCTAGTAAATTATTAGTCTGTTGCTTAGCACTAATTAGCTGATATGTGTGCTTGTGTATTGCTCCCACACAGTTGAGGAATGCAACTTGCTAACCAAGCTAAAGTCCATGGGCCAGACCATTTTTTGGTCCATCTCACAGTGGCAAAATGTATGGTAATCATAGTTTTTGAAAAGATACATGTCTGTAGATGATATTTTGTTATATGGCCCTCTCAAAGTGGTAGCATAGTCAAAGATATAAGGTCATGAAATTAACAATCCATTAAGAAAAATTCAGTTTTTTTATGCTGGTGTCAGAAAAGATCTGTAATATAGTGTTTGGTATTGTTTTATTTAATCTAGGTTTTGGGTCTCTCCAACCAACATAGAGGTCACTTGAGGCAAGTGAGTCAAAAATTGTGGGAAAATTTGTATTATTTTTTGTTTATAGTAAAAAGTTTCTTTTAGCCCTGTGGCATCCAGGAACATCAAGGACATGAGTCAACAACTGCAATACTCACTAGACTCTAAGGATTCAGGAAATGTATAATATACCCAACATTACTCCATAAATTCTACAAGTTGCATCTGCCCTGTCCTTCTCTATCCTAGTCTTCTGTAGATAGAATAGAATAGAATAGAATAGCCTTTATTGTCACTATACAGGATGTACAATGAGATTGGAGGGCCACTCCTGATCAGTGCCATAAAAAGGAAGTCAAACTCAAACTTCCTAAATACAATCATGTTGTCTCACACTTTCTGTGAGCTCATGTTCTGTCATGTTCCTGAGTTGCCTTAGATACTGACTTATGTTTTCTGAAGTAAGACAGTATCTGGTCACTCCTCCAGTTTTTAAGCTAAAACCTTTGGTTCCTTCACCTGTCTGAGTATACTTGTTTACAGTCTCTTCAGTTGTCTGGTCTAGTGGAATCTTTCCAAAGGGATTGTTCCTTCCGAGCTGGACAGAAAAACCACCCTCTACAAAGTGGGCATGAACATTAGGATGACCAACCTCAAGACGACATTTGAGCACAGTAGTAATGGTAGGTATCTGGCATAGTTCAGTTTATCATGGGCAAAGCACCATGGAATGATGGCACTGATCGTTGCAAGATGCTTCATCCACTCTCCCTCGCTTGATTCTCACATAATACTGAGCAAAATCTCAACCATATCCATGTAGTCCCCATTGACTAGTACTAACTTAACTTAGTAAGCCATGAGGTAATGTCTGGCTCCAAAAAGTCAACAAAGCTGCCAAACCATTAACATTGAAGCGTCAAGTCCAAAACAATAGGTGACCTCATGAGGGCTGTGTCCATCTTTTATTTGGTGTATGGTACTTACCCCACCGAGGTGCCTGTGGCAGCTTAAATGTCTAGTGCAGTGTTACGTTGGATTGTGAATAATGCAGCTGACAGTCCGAGGGTTGCATTTACATTTAGAGAGTGGGTGCAATGTGTGTTGCCTCCTGCACAGTCTACATAGGCTGCTCCCTTGCTCAAACCACGGCGTATCCCTAGTAGTGTGAATGTGTCTGAAGTGGACTATTTCCTGCTGTGTGCAACATGTGAGAGCTGTGGAAAATATCCTGACCTAATTCTCCCAAAAATGTGTCCAAAGTTTTTGTGTGGGAATAGCAATAGTGTAACTTGGCTGACTTATGTTTGGAAATGAGCAACCATGTAGAAGAGCCAGTATATGTGGCATGGTATGCTTTTATCTTTTATGTGAGGTCTATTTTTAACACATTGGTTTTAGTCATGAATGCTGCCATTCACCGTGTTGACTACAGAGAATATCAAGTTGTTTCAAAAATAAATGCAAGTTTAGACCAATAACAAACAATCATTTGATTTACTTAAAACTCAGTCATGAACTGAATATGTTACCACTTCTGGTTTAAATTAAATTCACTACAGCGCTTGTAGTCACTGTGTGCCTTCTTAAAGCCTTAAAGAATGTGTTTACTGCCTCGAAAATGGTTTTGAATGCAAGATGTAATAAGTGGGATTATGAATCTGAAAACAAAAATATTGTAATATTATTTTTGACCACAATGCTTAGCCTTGTCATAACAACAAACAGAATTTTGGTCAATTATTGATTTTCCAGCACCTCTCTAAAGTGAGCCTGTCTGATACAGTGACTGCAGTCTCTCTTTCCTGGATTGCTCTTTTTTCCCCAATGGGCAATGCTCCACTTGACTTCCCCTCCCACTCTTTATGTGTTCATCACTTTCCTTTCCACTGTGCAGGTCTCTGTGTGTAGTCTGTCTGTGGCTAATCTGTGTGTTAAGGAGGGCTGAATAAGCCTGTCTTTGTCAGGGCATTAGGTTTGGAGAGGATGAATCCTTTAAATGATAAATAGTGGGGGTGAAGGTGGTGGTGTGTGGCTTGGGATTCATCTGGGGCCACTGTGTCCCTGTTTCATTACTGTCTTCCCTACTGTAATATGGCTTATTTAGGTAATCTGTATGTTACTTTCTATGTTAAAGGGTTATCTAAAAAATTCTCTATTTAGTAAAAATAGAGAATTAAAAATCACCATAGTTCTGGAAGTCTTCCCATGAAAAAGGAAAATCATGCCTTATTTAGATCTGGTTGGGTAGTCTGGTAGTCTGCTTGGGCAGTGCTTGGATGCCAGCATCATATTCTTGACTGTAATGTTGAAAAGATTGTCTGTGATGTTGGTGTCACACCGAACAGCATATTTCAGAGAAAGATCATGCAGGAGCATGCTCATCATTTTTTGACACTCACAAGATTATGTGCTGTGAATTCATCCCCAGAGGGGCTACTCTATTGCCATGAGACATCGGAGGGAGCAGTTTTGACTGAAACTGCCATTGCGTGCTTGCATGTGGCCCACCATTCGAATCTTCTCTCACCAACTGCCCTATTGGTCATATTTGGCTCCACTCAAGGATAGTGGATATATTGAACAAAGGATGTTGAAGATGGAGCTGCCAGGCAGGAGGAAAGGAGGAAGACCACAGAGAAGATTCGTTGTTGTAGTGGAGGAGGACATGCAGAGGGCTGGCATGACAGAGGAGGGTGCTGGGGTGATACGGAGGCACATGATCCGCTGTGGTAACTCCTAAAGAGAGCAGCCAAAAAAGAATACGAAAAACAGAAACACATTTATTTTCTAGCCTCTTATTGGTGCTCTTAATGCATTCTTTTCCTCTGTGTTCACAAAAACAATATTGCCTTGAAGGCATGCAAGTGAGAAGATAAGATGTAGCCTACATCGCAGCTGCAGCATTTTCTTGTCTGATTGAAGGGAAATCACTGAGCTGAGGATGAGAGTGATGTATACTTTAGTTAAGTGAGGAGGAGAGGATTCTGCTATTAGGTGGAATGTGGTAACTGTGCGAGAGGAGAGGAGGGGGTAGAGGCAGAGTGAGAGCGAGCCGGGCAGGGTGGGGTGGTGGGGGGGCTAGGTTGCTGACTCGGAGCTCTGCTGCGGTGAGCTTTGAGCTAGCGACTCTCTGAGCTTTCTGACTGCTCATGTGTCTGCACACTGCTGTGGTGCAGACCGTATCCTAGCCACTCTAGCCTTCCTCCAGCACTTTAACAGCTCAGTCAGTCTGCAGCTCCCGTGCATTTCAATCGTGCTGCAATCTTAAAGTGTCTCTGTCTCTAGCTGAGGATTTCCTGTCTCTGGAAGGATTTTCTTCTCTCTCTTTCTGACCAAAGCAGAGAGAGAGAAGGAAAAGGACAGATAGTAAGAGGAGAGGAAGACAGGAGAAGGAAGAGCAACAGCGGGCCGGGAGTGACCTTCGTGGTGTGGTGGCACAGCAGAGGAGGAACGGGACTAAGCAGAGGATCTATCAGGTGTGTGTCAGAACTTAACGGGATGAGTAAGAGAGAGTCTGCTGTGTGTTTGAATGTATATTCATTTGCTGTGACACAGTGGAAAGGATTACTTATATGAGTTAAATGTTTTAGGGTGTGTGACTTTAATTCTTGCAGCAACATGTCATTTTTCTACTGTGTTCAGTACAAGTGTTCAAGTTAGTGTTCAAAACAAGTTAGTTCAGTAAGAAGTACGACACTGAGGGAGAGGAGTTGTAAGAGAAGCAGATAAGCATTAAGAGAGATATTCTTCTATGACATGTTGTAGATGAATACATCCTCACAGAAGCCAGATATAGAGATGCCAATGTGAATAAAGCAAGAGGAAATATAAATGGAGAATACTTGAAATGGATGGAGAAGGAGAGAGAGGGAGATGTATGTTGTGCCAGCCAGAGCTCAGCGAGGATGACGGACGTGTGTGTGTGCGCGTGTGTGCGTGTGTGTGTGTTTTCTCACTGGCTTGGACTTGGCTGGCAGGAAAAACGTCTGTATCAGAATATCCATCACTGTGGGCTGGGCGCTGCCTCAAGGTTGCAGGCTAGAGAAGCATGCTCTCACAGATTTTTGGACGCATCTGTGTGCATTTTAATTAATGTAATTTGTCCTTCTGTGGAGTAATACAGTATTAATTTTTTTTATAGGCGCGGATGGGCTGGAGTCTTCATTATGAACACATTCTATGTGTTAGAGCACTGTCTGACTACAGTATTTGTTACCAGATAAAAAGATACAAAGCTTTTTAGCTGAAAATATCTGGAGGATGTGACTTTGCCTCAGTCATAAGGTGTGCATTCTGTGCTGCTTTTTGATTTTGCTCTTTGGCTGCACCTTCCTGCATTCACTTTTGTCATGTTTGTGAATGTTTGCTCAGCGACACCTCAGTAGTGCAGGATCAGTTCTATCTAGATTATGTTGAGAAACCTCTGGGAATTTTTTTTTAAGAGTTAAAGAGTCATTTTAGACATTCTTAGCACTAGATACATAGCACTCTCAGCTAGGTGGGGATATCTAAGACAAAACATGCAAGTCATTACACTGGCTTCAAGCCAGTCGAGTCCATCAGTCATTTCTTGTGTTTCTACATTTTGTGTGCATTTATGTGTTCAACAGCCAGAGCCAGAATGTGAGGCCTAGAAGGACATGTACTGTGGGTGCATGAGTGTGAATGAAGGGTTTCATATGCATGCCTTGAGGTTGGTCCCATTCAGTATCTCTTAGTTCATTTCCTTTTTCCTTTCTGACAACCCGCCATGTCTGTCTCAGGTAACAACTTGACTTTGACCTATTGAGAACTGGTTCAGATGAATCTGTGACTCAGCAGCAGGCACACACTCATCTACTTACACATATACATCCACTCTGATGTGCTTTTGCTAGTCTTGAGGTTATTCAAATTCTGGCTTGCTTCTCTATTTCTATAGCTCAAAATTGGCACCGTGGAAATTGGCACTGATGTAGGGTGGATATGAGTGGTAATATTACTTTGTGTGAAAATAACAGAGGTCTATTGCACTGGCAGCTGTAATATTACATTGTTTGTGGTGCTACATTTTCTGTGTACAAGTGTGTCTGAATGTGCGTACAGGTGCTGTGCAGCTCTCATAACTTTCTACCCTCCATACAGCAGAACATCATTTGTTAAACCAAGAGGGGAAAAATCCAATTACATTCTCCTTTCACTGTCTGCCAACAAAGAGACAGGCTTTTTATATCTTTGATTTTACAAATCTCTTTCAATCATCAAATGGGCCAAATGTACCTAAAACGATATGCTTTTACTGTATTCATTTGGCATGCAGCGTGGCTGTGGGATTGAGAAAGTTATACGTGCATAAATGTGTGTATGTTTGCAGAAGTGTGTTATCCATGTGGAGGCAAAGCTTTTCCTTGATAGATCCTGACAGAATTCCATTTTCTATGTAGGTGTTTACTATATAGCCTCTATGGATGAAGTTTGCTTTGAAGAACTGTAGATGCGTGTGAAGGCGTGTGAATGAGCAATATAAATGCACATATTTCTTTTATGGTATTTATGTATATATATAATGGTTGAAGTCTCTATAAATGCACATATTTATCGAATGTACTATGTCGTTTTGTGTCCTTTATGTGTTAAGAACCTTGGTCATGGTAAATGAAGGAAGGATGAAATGAAAGGAAGAGAGCTTCTCTTCTTCCATCCCTCTCTGGTGCTGCTTTGTGCTATCATGGCTGTAATGAAGGCTCATTTATCTCCATCTCAGCAAAATCTCATCATTCACATAAAGCCTGCAGTAGCTCTGGAATGGGGATGAGTGGGTATTGTTTAGGGGATGGTCATATATTCATATGTTGTCTGAGGATGAATGCTTGAAGTAATACAGAAACGGACCTGTTGATGTACCTGTTGAGGGGACTGAGTGGAAATGGGTCAGATTTGATACAAAAGGGCAATGTTTTGTGTGTTTGGTCAGTATTGTTAGGGCAAACTCTCAGCGTGAAATTGGATCAATGAACATGGATTACATCCAGAGGTCAAGTTAAGTAAGCATCCATTTGAACTGTGGAGCCACCACCTCATCCTGGAGCTGAGAGGGAATGAATGGAATAAGCAGATTGAGAGACAGACATACAGTGAAACGGAGGGATGTGTGTAGAGAGATAAAGGCTGAGTAATGTCATCATAGACCCCATGTCCTCCAGGTCTTATTAAGAGCCTCTCTGAGCATTCCCAGACACTGTGCTGTGATAGGCCAAGGTCACTGCGAATCACTGCACAGTGCTGCAGATTGATGCTTAACTCCGTCAGGAAATTGCACAATCTAATTTAGCCAGTGGGCTCCCTACCTACTTCAGATGAAGAGGACGATTCCCCTCGCCCTGGGGCCTTTTGAGGAAGTTTGTGTGTGAATGTGTGCTTGCTTGCAGCCTGTGTAGTTGATTGATTGTATGCATGTCTGGATGCAGTCTTTCATTCTGTGCACATTCTATTAGTTCTCTCCACGTGCTGATCTGTATGGACGTGTTTCAGTTTAAAAGTATTCCTGTCTGAGTGTGTGTATACTTCTCATATAGTATGTGTGCATCACCACACTTGTCAGCATGTGGTTAAGAAAGGTAGTGTATGTGATTGGCAGGCTATGATATTAGTTTGGGAATAATAAGACTGTGATAACTCAGCAGTGTTTGCCTCCAGAGAGTGACTCCCAGGTAATCACATTGACTCAACACAATCACTGTCTTGCATGCCAGTGCCCAGGACAGGACGAGGCTCTTTTTCATTTCCTCTTATGAATGTCATGAGTCCTTGTATGTGTAAAGTGTGTTTGTGTGTGTACGGGAGTGAGGCAGTTTAGTAGCTCGGTTATGAGCTTAGATTTCTTTTGCATGCATTTTGGAATCTGTAATGTCCCCGGGTAGGTGACAAAGAGTTTACAGATATTGAAGTTGCATTACAAAAAGGCTTAAGATATTGCCATATATTTCTGTAGTGTACTGCCAGGTTCCATATTGGGAGAAGGCCTGTTATGGTATGAAAAATGATTCAACATTCATTCAGTTGAACAGTCCACTATTTCAAGCATTTAATTGTATTGTGATTTGAGGTGCACCAATTGCAATTTTCTTTGGCCATTTCTAAATCAACTTTTGTTCAATGCAATATTTTATTTTCCTAATAAAAGAAATTATTAAATGTTACAGTTTCTCCCAAACTGCAGTAAATCATTTAAACAACTGAAAATAAAGTGCTCTGCCACTGGAAACGGGTCCAAATATTGACTGAAATTGAGCTGCCGTTCATCCACCTTTTCCTGACATATTGCACCTTTCTAAACAAAAGCAACAAGACAAATATCAGTTGCTTATATCTTCCAGGATGTTAATAACTTCACCAGACAACAGGACTTTTCCCACTCATCTCTATAATTTTCCTCCTAACTAATTTGATCCTTTGCTCATACCGAGGCATGTTTTGTGCATACTTGAATTGGACCGGCTTGTGATTAGACGTTTGTGAGACTGACTGATCTGGGCCAAGAATGCTTAAAATTGTCCCATTCTGGTCCGTTGCCAGTCCATCTCTAATTCTAATGTAATAATTGCATATAAAGCTAAGTGATTTCATAAATAAACTTTGAAAATTAAAAAAATTGTTTAAAACCTGTTTGTATATACATGTTTACTTGTGAGGACTGTCATAAGTTTGAGAATGTTGTACTCTGGACTTCTTGAGCCAGCAATCACTTTTAGAAAAGGACTTTGAATGCAGAACAAAGTCTGAAGACAGAAGTTTAGAAATAATATTGGTGCAGCAACTAAGTGCACAGTCACTTTTTTTTTTTTACCGCAGACAAATCCAAAGGCCTGTTGAAATGCTTTGGAGCAGAAACTTAAACATCAATTATGGTGATGGAATATGGTAGTGTTAGTTGTGTCAGTAAACACACTCACTATCTTCTTTGTGGAGAGGAAATGTATACAGCATTGACATTGTATGTTTTTCTTTATTTAGCCAGCAGATATTTACTCTCTCTTTACATAATAATAAAAATAGGAATATTTTTAATCATCATTTTCCTTAATTAACATTTTGATTATTTATCTCCTTTTTACTTGTAATTGTGAGAACTGCCTAGTTTCCTTAAATTGCTCATTTCATTTGCAGTCTAAAGCACAAGTAATTTTAGCTGCATATGGAGACACTACAACCAGTAAACCATTTTGCAGGAAAAATGAGGTGATCGTTAACTATTGACTACAATTGTGCCTATCTTGACTTTACAAATGGTGAAAGTTGTTTTTTTTGTTTTAATAATAATTACTGATGTGTTCACCAACTAAACAAATACAGGATAATATAATAGCCAATTAACCTAACCCCAGTAAGTGCATGTCTTTGAACTATGAAAGGAAACCGGAGTACCCGGGGAAAACCCACGCAGACAGGGGGAGAACATGCAAACTCCACACAGTGAGAGAGAGGCCGGGCCAAGGTGGAATCAAACCCAGGCCTTCGAGATGGTATTCAAACTGTGAGGCAGGAGTGCTAACCACTGTTCCACCATGCTGCCCTGGAAACAAATAAATATAAATAAATATTTGGAAACAAATAAATATGAATAAATATTCTAATGATAAAATACATTTTATCATTAGTATATTGTCAATTGGCATCTTTTTTGTGATGCAACTGCAAGCCCAAAGGTAAAGAGTATGTCATATTTACCCTATTCACTGATCGATCCTTTTGTATGTGGATGAGGAATGTGCACTTCTGAGTCCTTGTAAAAAAAAAAAAACAAGAGAGAGGAAAAATAGTGAGTAGAGCTTGTAAAATAAAGGGTGTGCTATCAGGAGTTTTAACATAGGAGCGTCTTTAGTGGCGAAGAGCGAAAGCAGAGAACGAGGTGGACCAGGGTAACAATATAGCTGAGCTGGTGGATCGATAATACACTCGCTGATCCATAACATATTAATAGGAGGGAATACATTATTACTGTTAAGAGATGTCAGGTGGACAGGACGCACGCACGTACGCACGCGCACACACACACACACACACACCTGAATGCTAGGAAGTTTGCAGCTGAGCAGGGTGAGGGCCACAACACTGCATCTGGGCACAAAGCCAAAGAGAAACGCTCAGTCGTCTCCTCCTTTTTTTTTTTTGTCCTACCTACAGTGTACCCTCTCTGTCCATTTCATTCCCTGTCTTAATATCCTGATTGAAGTGGTCACCTTTGCCTATTGTCGTTAATGAGCAGCAGGTGTCTGAGTGCAGCTCACTCGACCATGGCCCCAGGAACCAACTGGCAGTTGTGCATCTTCTTTATCAGCCTGGAAAAAGGAAGAAACTGCAGTTCAAAGCTGTTTAATGGATTTTCATTACTGCTTATAAGGAAGACTAGAAATGTAAGCGAGGAAGGCAGAAGGCAACGTTGGATGTGTCATTCAAAGTGCGATGCTACGGTGGTTTTCACAATTATACTGCATTGTCTTACTGTGTTGTCAGTGTTCCAATGCAGGAGCACCCAGTTTCTTGAATAGTGTCACATTTTTTTTTTGTTTACAATTGTAACCTTGCCAGTACATAAATATACGAAATCAATTGTAAACCCAGTATATGGTACAGTGCTAAAGTTGCAGAGGCTTTGCTACATTTTAAATTCACATGAGCAGGCATGAGCAGTGTGTTCTTACGTGTCATGAATGAATGTGTGTGTATGTGTTTGTACAGTTGTATTGTCACACTTGTTCTGTACTTTGCATTTTGTGCTGTCTACGATGCCATGTCAGAGAGCACCGTTCGGGCTGTGTGAGTTTTTGCAATTCAGTGCAATGTAGTGCAGCAGATTGTGTGCTTTGAATACACAACTGTAACTGCTTGGCTTGACAATGAAGGTGAAAAGACCAAACGGGTATGTTGGGAATATAATGATCAGAATGTCTCCAAAATCCTTTCCTTTACTCCCTCTTATTTCTGTGCTAGTGCTGAAAATAACACTGCAGTGTTACCATTCTCCACTGCACAAGCCCAGTAGTGTCCAAAGAATCCAGTCAAATATTGCTTTTCATTCATGTAAGAAACTATCATGACTATGCAGGTGAACATGTGTCCTTCCTAAGTAATTAATCTCTTCACTTCACACCTGTGTGTCTTCCCACATGACTATATACAAAAAAGATATATTTAGAAATATTACTAAACTATTTGGCAATATGATGTACAGAGCTTTAAATTTTCCATCCAAAGATCTGATGCTACTTTCATCATTCCACTTTCATCAAGTCGGCCATCTGTAAAACATAAACATGTCATACTGGGTCAGTAAAGCTTCCAACCCACAATGTTACAGTCTTGATGGAGCTGGGGGTTTGGACATGCTGTTTTTATGTTTATAGCTAAAAATAGCACAGGTTTATCACAATCCTTCGCCCCTTGTTTTATTTTTTTTATAGTAAGTGTGCGAGGGTGAGGATAGAGATGGGGAGTGTATATTGTGTCCATCTCCAACTTTATGTATTTATCTCCAAACCACAGCTGAGCTTTAACTGGTTTGAAAGGAGAAAAAAATAGTGGACAGTCGAACAGTGAGGTGGATAAAGCAGAGCACACGCACAGGACTGATGCCAAGAGGCTGCCTCAAGGTTCATATCTCTGAAAAGCATAGATGTAGTAGGTCAAAATGCAATAGAGTAGTGCACACACTGGAAGAATGGTGTACGTGTGTGTGTGTTAGAGACAAACATAGTTTCACTGTTGATGTGAGAAAAGCAGATTGATGTAGGTTCCTTTTCTCTTTTCGTGTTTCTTCCTGTCTCTCCTCCTCCTTCCCTCTCTCACTGTCCCTCCCTCTCTTTCTGCGGTGTGAGCGTAGCAAGGCCAGATGAGTTGCTATGTCAGAGGGAATGCAGCAGTGAGGGAGGTGAAGCTTTATTTCTCTCTGAAAGGTGTATTTTTCTCTTGTCAACAGGCATGGCTGCATCCTTGACTCCCCCTCCCAATCTCCATCTTTTCCCTTACATTTCTCTGTTTTTTCCCCCTAGCTTTGCCTTTCTCTCTCTCTCTTCCAGCCTATCTGGAGCTGTACAGAGGACAGATTGAGGGTATTATTTTTCTGCGACTGAATTTTTCTGCCATGCAGTGATACTGAAGGTCCCACTCTGCTCCTGTGTCCAAGATAAATCAAAAACATTTTTCTACAGCTGCAATCAATGCCCCAGCCCCTTTTCAACCACTTTGCCTTCCCCCCCTCTCTGACACATAGGCAGAAATGCACACACTCTTAAGACACACATCCACACTTTTTTCCCTCTTTCTTCCTGAGGCGGTGGTTCTCTCTTGAACGCTGACATCAGATAGCCTCCCTGCAGCAGTCCACTCCTCTGGGAGGGATTTGCATCTTATTTGCATCTCATTACAGATTTAATAGAGCAAACTCTGCTCCATCCTCAGTGAAAATGATGAGAGGGGAAGAGGAAAGGTGAAGATAGCTAGGGAGAGTCAGTCGACTGGTGACTGTGTGCCTTCGAGCAGATGTTACTTCAAATCCCTTGGCTCATGCCCAGCTGATGTACTTCCCCAATTAACCATATCCTTATAAAAATTAAGAAATTCTAATTATTTATTCTCTAAGACTTTCTCATAAGCCAATGACAGTCTAGTTTTTAATAAACCATTGCAAGTTAAATCATCTGGGGAATTATAAATGAAGCCAATGCAGATGTGTCAAAAACTGCAGTTCCTCAAGTGGGCAGTTGAAGCCAAATCCAGAGGTGACCCAATCCCCCGAAGGTTTTCATGCTCTGGAACAAAAATATACATTTCCTTTTTAAAACCTGGTACAGAATGCTGTTTTGGTTTTGAATTTTTATGTACATTAAAGCATAAAGTTACATATCAGGTCATAGAACTGGACCTTCTTACAGTGTTGATGGTTTTATTGACTTTTGGACTATTCTTAATGCAACTGTGGGACTAATAACATGGCTTGCTGTGCTGTTAAGAACTCTGTGCTCCATTGTTTTGGTGAATAAAATTCTAGAATTATTTTATTTATCTTTTGGCACTAATTAGGAGACATTTGTGTCTTTGAGATGCACCCATATATAGTTGAGGCCAAATGTTTAGAAGTATTGGATTTCACAAAGTTTGCTGCTTCAGTATTTTGGATGCAATTTGCACATATTCCAGAATGTTATGAAGAGTGATCAGTTGAATTGCAAATAATTGCAAAGTCCCTCTTTTCCATTAAAATTAACTTAATCCCCCAAAAAACATTTCCACTTCATTTTAGCCCTGCCACAAAGGTTCCTGCTGACATCATTTCAATGACACTTTCATTAATACAGGTGAGAGCGTTGACAGGGACAAGGCTAGAGATCTCTCTGTTGTGCTGATTGAGTTTGAATAGCAGATTGACTGCTTTAAAAGGAGGATGCCTCTTGAAATCATTGTTCTTCCTCTTTTTACTATTTTTACCTGCAAGAAAACATGCAGTCATCATTGCTTTGCATAAAGGTGCGAATGCATGCAGTGAGGTGAAGACTTTTGGTGGATGGCCTGGTATCAAAAAGGGCAGCAAAGAAGGCGCTTCTCTCCAGGAAAAACATTAAGGACAGAGTGATATTCTGCCAAAAGTACAGGGATTGGACTGCTGAGGACTGGGGTGAAGTAATTTACTCGGATGAAGCCCTTTTCCGATCGCTTGGGATATCTGGAAAAATTGTCTGGAGAAGAAGAGGTGAACAGTAAACCATCCTGAAACCATTTAGCTTTGGGGTTGCTTCTCATTCAAGGGAGTGGGCTTACTCACAATTTTGCCTAAGAACACGGCCATGAATAAAGAATAGCACCAAAACATCCTGCAAGAGCAGCTTCTCCCAACCGTGTAAGAACAGTTTTGGGAAGAACAATACATTTTCCAGTATGATGGAGCATCGTTCCATAAGGCACAAAAGATAAGTATAAGCACTTTGAGTGCTCGAAAAGAGTAGAAAAGCGCTATATAAGAACTAGTCCATTTACCATAACTTAGTGGGTCGGGGAACAAAACATTGAAAATTTGGGTCCATTGCCAGGAAAATCCCCAGACCTTAATCCCATCGAGAACTTGACCAACAAAAACCTACAAATTCTGACAAACTCCAAATATTGATTGTGCAAGAATGGGTTGCTATCAGTTGGGATTTGGCCCAGAAATTGATTGACAGCATGCCAGGAATAGGAAAGGTCAACACTGCGAATATTGACTTTTTGCATGATTTAAGTGTGAATGTGGTTGGTGTTTGGTGGTGATTGGGGGGGCCGTAGGCACAGATTGGCAGCCACGCTTCCGTCAGACTGCCCCAGGGCAGCTGTGGCTAAGTTAGTAGCTTACCACCATCAAGTATGATTGAGGTGTGAATGAATAATGCATAAAACTGTAAAGCGTCTTTGAGTACCTTGAAAAGTGCTATATAAGTCGAAAGCATTATTATAATTTGCATAATTATTAACATAATTGTCAATAGAAACTTAAATGCTTGTCATTATACTTCAGTTTAAGGAAAAGATCTAAAAACATTAAAGCAGCAAACTCTGAAAACATTTGGCCACGACTGTACAGTAGTTGATGGATGCACCTTGCTAACCAAGCCTGTTAGCATTAGCTGATAATGTAGCACTCCATGCTTAATAAAGTTTCAAATTTACAGTGGTCATAATGCTTAACTATTTGCTTCAAAAGGCACAGTTCAAAGGCCAGTGGGTGATGTCACAGTGGTTACATCCACCTGTGGTACTTACCTATATTTCATGGTGCCTTCGAGCCTGTGTATATTGTAGGGGTCGGGACAATATTATACAGCAGTACAGCACCATGCGTTGTCTGTTATGAAATGTCAGTGTCTTTATTAAACCACATGTGCTGTTAACAAATGATTATTAAAACACGAAATGAGAGAAAATGTTGTGTAAACATTCTGCTTGTCTACAGTTTGTATTTGTTTCAAAAAGACTGAGAAATTGATAAATATAGCATCATCATGGTTGTTGGACTAAGACCATTGAAATAACAAGCAATGTAAATGGATAAGGAGGTTCCAGCACTGTAAATATTCTGGAGTGAAACAGATGACAATAGATTAGAGAGCACAGGGGGATTTATTAGAAAGAGTGTAAGCTTTTCATAGCAGGCAGTTTGACTAAAGCAAGAAAAGCACAGGGTGGGAATGATCGAATTACATTAACGATTAGTACATTCCTTTTAGCTGAGGTAGTTTCAGGACTAGATGTTGTGCCTCACTGACCTTCCAATAAACTTGGGAGAAGTTTATTGCCTTGAGGCGACCGCTGTTGTGATTTGGCACTGAATAAATAAAATTGAATTGAAAAATTGAGTTGAACTGAATATCTGTGTTGCATGAAAGACGAAATATGAAATGCCAGCAACTTTTATTTTAATTACAAAGCCAGCAAGAGTAATGGTTTTTTCAAGGTTACATTAAATCAGTAGAATGGCGCTGATATGATATCAAGAGAATTTCCTTGCACTGTGCTCTAAGACGCTTCAGCAGAATAGGCGTTTGCTGACACAGAAGCAAGAACTGAAAAATAAATGGAATGAAACTTTTACACGCAGTAATTGTAGTTCTTTAGTATTTGGTTTCTCTTCTTAGACTTCACAAAAACATTTTTTCAGTTAATAGGCCAGAAAATATGATTTGTTTATGTAAATTCGTATCAGTCAGTGTGTGACAATCCTGAGATAAACCCTGCCGCATCACACAGGCTTTTTTTTTTTAATTACCTTATTGTGCTGTCTCTCTTCAGCAGCAGACTCCTGGAAGCAAGAGGCTTTTTCAATTAGGACTTCCTCCCCATCTGAGCTCCGGTCCCTGCCACACGCTTTGTTATTGTGTGTGTGCAAATTATTTGGTAACCTTTCTAATTTCACACTTGTTAAGTTTCCATGTAAAAGGCAACATTTTAGAAAGAAGCCCTCAGGATGGGTGAATGTCATTAGTGACTGTGTGTGTGTGTGTGTGTGTGTGTGTGTGTGTCCCTGTTTGTGTAAGTGTGGGTGATGATGGTATGTACATTAGTGAAGTGAGTGAAATCAGGGGCAGGTTTGAGTGTCTCAAGTGCCTTTGCTACACACACTCGGAACCACAAATGTGGACAGTACGTCCCGTACTGTTGCTTACATTCCTGCGACGAAATGAGGTGATCAGCTGTTTGCTATTGTGCATGATCTCAGACCGCCACAGACATAATTTGTGTGTGCTTCATGATGATAATTGTGCTCTTCTTCTGTCTGTTCTTCTCTGTCTCTCTTTCTCTCTCTCTCTCTAATTTATGTGTTGTTGTTGGAGCTGGTGCTGATAGGCCCAGAGATGGCATTTAGCTAAAGAGCAGAGAGGCTGTTAGCTTCTCCATTCATCTAATCAATCTCACTAATGAAACCACTGTCCTCTCCACAGCCTCTTTCTTCTCTCTCGCCTCTCATTCTACCCTCTACCCTCTCATCATTGCCACACCTTGTGCTTTTATCCTTTTTACTTGCTATCCTTTATGTTCTGATGGCACCCTGGTACCCATTATTTTTTGTTTCCTTCCTTACCTCCTTCCATCCTCACTTCCTTTGTTCAGCTGTCCTAGATATACCAGCAGCAGAAGCATTCCCAGTGAGGCAGCTTTTTCTGGTGTTTGCTCACTCCATTTCAGCAAACCCGTGTCTCCTCCCTCCCCCAGCTTAGTAGATAGATGGTGGATTGACCCACTTAGGGTGAGATTGGGTATTGAAGGAGGAGGATATATGTGCCAAGGTATGTAGATCTGTGTACTGTACTATGGCATGTGTGTCCTCCCACATGTGCACATGGGGTGGGGGGAGGGGGGGGGGTGGCAGCTCTGGGTAAAACTCGTTGTCCCTTATTTTGGGAATTTCATAAAATGACACTTTAATTAGGTATGTGTACAATGCGCACTCGGGACCCCGTAAAA
>VUQK01027503.1:3296-28578 GCA_015106715.1 Bujurquina vittata | reverse complement strand
GTGGGGGGGCCTCTCGGTTGTGGAGATGGGGTGGGGGGAGGGGGGGGGGTGGCAGCTCTGGGTAAAACTCGTTGTCCCTTATTGTGGTAATTTCATAAAATGACACTTTAATTAGGTATGTGTACAATGCGCACTCGGGACCCTGAAAAAGACAAAAGCACAAATTAGCCAACACTGCACGAGCCACTTGAATTGAAGTTGTAACTGACTGGGTTAAATTTTTGCACAGTTATTTAAATTACCCAAAGCTAATAAACATCAGCTGAATTTGGGGCTTTTGGAGCCCTTGGTGTTGTGGGGCCTATGCAGCCCATGTTTCATTAGTTCTCATCTGGTGTACTTAATAATGATCCATGTAATGATACCCAGTGAGATTATTTTGCATTTGAATATAGTGGATGAGGTAAAGGCAAAAACACCACAACATAATATCTTAATGGAGTCTAGACCACATCTCAAACAATTAGCTGAGTAACTGATTAGTTGAACCATCGTGTGTGTGCACTGCCCTCTTTCCACTCCCTGCAGGCATAGTGGGTGTGCCAGCAGTTTGCTGCAGCTTTCAGTGTGACAAGATATGGCTGAAAATCGAAGTGCCTTGTGAATGAGGCAGACAAATGAAGTGAAATATGAAATTATGTCATTTACAGACCTGGCAGTGAGGACTCTTCATGAGCATGGCAAAGCCTGTCTGTAAGGAAATAGACATAACCAGCCAGATTCACCAGCCACTGTATTAGGTATACTTGTTCAGCTGCTTGTTAACATCTAATCAGCTGATCATATGGAAGCATCTCAATGCATTTAGCCATATAGACCTACAAAAATTCAATCTGGAATGGTTGTTGGTTCCAGATGGGCTGGTCTGAGTTTTTCAGAAATTTCTGATCTACTGGGATTTCCCCCCATGCAATCATCTCTGGTTTATAGAGAAATGCCCCCAAAAGAGAAAATATCCAGTGAGTGGCAGATCAGAGAAGAATGGCCAGACTGCTTTGAGCTGAAAGGACTAGAAACTCTAACCACACGTTGCAACCAAGGTATGCAGAAGAGCATCTTTGAGTACAAAGCACATCAAACCTTGAAGCAGATGGGCTGCAGCAGCCGATGACCACAGTGGGTGCCACTGCTGTGAGCTAAGAACAGGTAACTGAGGCTACGATTCACATGGAGTCACGAAAACACTTAGTCCCAAGTGAGAATTGTTTAAACACTACAACCTACCTGAGTATTATTATAACAATATGTCATGTTTGACACAGAAGGACTGAATTCAGACCTGGTGGGTGCAGTTAAAAAAGGTTTATTTATAAATTGAATTGCCATGTATGAACGACTTATGGAGGAATTGCAGGGGGAGGAGACAGCTGATTAGCCAGGGTCCGAAAAGTCCACCAGTGAGTGGGAAGATGTGAGTTTGGGGAGGGTATTTCCAGAGGCAATTGAGTTCTCCAGGTGAGTCCCTCTCTTGCTGGTTAGAGAAATCTTTGAAACCGGACTGGCAGCAGCACTTAATGGAGCAGCAGGCAGGAAACAGAGCAGGAAAGCAACAGGGTAAGTAAACAGGGGACAGGAATGCAAGTTTTAAACTAGGAGAGTCTGGTTATCACTACAGGAGTGAAGATGGTCTTGTCTAGCATTTAAATACTCTGAGCTTGATTGTGCTGCTTCAGAGCAGGTGCGAGAAGGACAGGCCTACAGGGAGTACTCCACCCCTGGGGATGAGCCACCATTCTACCTGAATCTTCAGTTTATTGAGGAAAAAACACAGAAAACAAAACAAAAGACGACAACCCAGCCTGCGCCAGTCATGACTCTGTCAATGTACCCAAGTTCTGATGGCTGCTTCCAGCAGGATGACACACCATATCACAAAGCTCAGATCATCTCAAACTAGTTACAGTACTTGTACATAAGAATGAGTTCACTATACTGTACTCAAATGGCCTCCACAGTCAGTACTAATAGAGCACCTTTGGGATATGGTGGAATTGGAGAGTCACATCATGGATGTGCAGCTGAATGTGGGATATTGTGCCAATATGGACCAAAATCTCTGAGGAACGTTTCTAACACCTTGTTGAATCTGTGCCATGAAAAATTGAGGCAGTTCCGAAGGCAAAAGGGGGTCCAACCTAGTACTAGCAGGGTGTAGAAATCAGTTCATTTTGTAACAAGCAACTTTCTTTCAAACATCAGATTTTAATGATGAAGGAAAGAGAGCCTTGATAACTGCTTAATATGACAAACCTCTGCTAAAAATAAAATGTTGAAAAATATGCAGTTCAAACATTTCCTGTTTCAAAATGGTGTTTGAATCTTACTGACCTGTTTAATAAATGATATCTGAACATGTAAGGTTAACTATCAAACTGAATAAAATGAGGTACAAGGGCCACCAGATTACTGCATGACAATTAAAAGCTTTAACAAAACCACAACTTTAGTAATTTACAATAATGCCATTCTTAATGTTACTAATTTTATGCAAATGTTTTATAGCATGTTATTCTGACTGCTTGTCAAGTGATAATTGGAGAGCAGAATTAAAGGGATAGCTGACTGGTTGGGATTAGTTGGTTGCAAATGTTTGGTTTTAGCACAGCACTGCTCTGCCCTGCAGGTTACAGCAGGTTGACATGATCAAATTGTGTAAGTTCAGCTCAGGTCTGCAGGTTAGTTGATGCAAACACTGTGGGTAGTCTGATGTTAGTGTGCTGTGGAAATGAAAGAAAGTCAGGCTAAGGTTAGGAACTGGGGTAACCATTGCCTGCTATTGGAAAAAAACAGCAACCTTTTCTGGAGTAAGGTTTTCCTCATATATTGCTTCTTTAAAGTTATAAAATGTCTCTTTATCTGAGGGGACAACATTGCCCTTGGGGTTCCCATTTCTTTTCTACACCTCTAAAATCTGTTTATGTCTATATACGCATGTGACTACGTACGTGTGTGTGTGTGTATGTGTGTGTATTACTGCTTATGTGTGAGTATTTAGCCTTGGGGTATTGACGTGTGCTGGACAGAGACCCTACAGAGAGCCTTTGTGGAGAAGTTTTCCCTGCAGCAAGGTCGCTACTTCCCTCGACTCCCTCTCTTCATTCATCTCCTGCTGCTCTCCTCCCTCCATCAGTGTATGTCAGTCCATATCTGTAAAACATTCATAGTATTCATTTGACACTCTCGCTCTCTCTCTCTTTCTCTCTCTCTCTCTCTCTCTCTCTCTCTCTCTCACACACACACACACACACACACACACACACACACAAAATAACATATTTCAGGTCTTGGATTATTATCTGAAACATTACTGCTGGTTGTCTGATTCTTGCTTTTACCGAACCCTAACCTAAACCCAAGTCTTCATACTTAAATTTAATAATTAACATATTTTGACTTGTTTTTGTCCTAGAAAAGGACAAATTTCACAGAGTGTGAATGTGAACACATTTGTGCCTTATTCCCCACGTCCAGACAGGAAGTACATACTACATGAATTAATATTTTGAAGGCATGTCTCCAGGTACGCCAGTGATTATGAGTTCAGAATAGAAAGTGGAGTGCATATCTGTCATAGCGAGTGCACATATGCATGTCTTTTGTGCTTGAATGTAAGCGACTGTGACTTTGTGCATGTCTGCTAGGTAATGGCAATAATGTATAGAGATGCTGACTTTTGTTAGAGGACGAAATATATCCTTCACATTAAATTGCACAGACACACATAAAAACACACATGCTTAAACAGTTAAAAAGCTGTAAACCTTTCATTATGCTGTATATGTAGTAGCAGTGTTATAGACTATTTACAGGACTATGTAAGACACTAAACATTATTCATTTCGAATAGCACATACACAGAGGGACATTTTGTCCTTGTAATGCTTTGATGTACATCCAACCACTGCATTTTCAGATACCCTCTGTGTGTGAGTGTGTGTGCATGTGTGGGTATGTGTGTAAACTGCAGGACAGCGATACCGTAATTCCCCTGCCGTCCCACTGTGAACAGACGAGCCACACTACCTCAGTTTTTCCATTTGAGTCTTTAATACATGCGTAGTTTTCACACATTCACACATACGCCCATGTAAAGACACACACACTTCAGCTGGATGCACATCAATCATAGCTCCAGGCTCACCTGTCATTGTCTTTGTTGCCGTAAATACAAACACCCTTCTTGTGGTTCACAGAGTAAAGACCCCAATCAGGATTTACATTCACAGCATTGCACCTTTTTGCTCCCATCCACTTGGGAGGAAAAGAAAAAAAAGCAAAACAACTCAGTATAGCTTACAATGGTGTTTCATTTTTGCAATTATGGCTAAAAAAGAAGTCGTGAAAAGGATAAATATGAGTTCTTTGTGAAGAAGTAAAATTGATTTGTGGATGCGATGAAAGAGGAAAAGAATAGATGAGAAAGATGTAAAGAGCAAAAATGTGAAATTAGGACAATCCAGGCAGAAGGAGGGACAGGTGAGGTGTGTGTGTGTGTGTGTGTGTGTGTGTTTGAGAGAGAGATGAGCCTGCATAAACACGCACAGTGCTGAATGCTGATCAGGGACAATAAAACCTCCATTAAAGATTTATTCTGGAGAGACAGAAGTAGGGAGGGCCAGATGATAGAGAGAGGAAGACATAAGATAGAAAGGAGGGAGGAGTGGGAGAGAGCGAGCACTCAGGTTTGTGTCACAGAGTGGATTATACCAAAGACACCTCTCTCCACCCATCACTGTGAGACGCACACACATACACACCTACGGTGCTCAGACTCTGTGCATTTTAATAGCCCTGTCACCTCCAGGTATAATACCAGACAATAGGTTTTTGAACAGACACTCGTCTTCAGAAGTGTCTTTCGTGCTTCCTGACAGGCTCAAGCAAGAGCTAACTGGCTACCTCACCACAATTATAGATCCCATCTGTGTAGTCACACAGCTACAGCAAACCTTAGCACAACAAGCCCGAGGCCACTCTGTCAAAATGTCACCTGGACCGGGCTGTGCTCCAGGCGAGACACCCAGGCACTTTTTAGTTAATATCTACAATAGGATTGTGGGGAGATGACGAGGAGGGGGAAGAAAATGAAATGACATGGAGAAAATGTAACCTAATTCACCACCCCCACTTCTCAAATGAAGTATGCTGTCAGCTTTATCTCAGTGCTCCAATCCCATACCCCGTCCCCTACAAGCCCCTGCTTTCATCCAGCTTGAGATGATTGAGATTCAGAGTTGATGCTGATGACATTTGAGCAGGTACTTTACTGTTCCTCTCGCTAGTGACTGACTGGTCGACTTACAGAGTGGGGGAAATGCCAAACATATGGAAAAAGGGGGGAGGAAGAGAAGGTTGATGGGGAGATGATGAATTTGGAAATAGAAAATGTGGCTTGGCAGAGAAGAGGATAGAGATAGGGGGGCAAAGAAGGAAATTGTGGGGAGTTGAAAGAGCTTGAAGAAAGCATAATCAATAGAGCAAAAATGCAAAAAATAGGAGAGAATGTATGTAAATGGAAAATTTTAAAGGGGATGAAAGTGTGTGTGTGTGGGGGGGGGCACTACAATGGCACACGAGTAGAGAATGAAATGGAAGTAGGAGATATGAGAAGGATTAAAGGGCACAAAAAGGCCAGTGCAGAGAGTAGAGGGCAGAGAGTGGGATATTTACTCTAAAATCAACTTGCACTCAGAGGCGTACATTTTAATAAAGGGGAGCAACAGAATCAATAGGAAGATCTCCATGTAGGCATTGGTGATTGGTCCTGATGTTTGTGTGTGTGTGTGTGTGTGTGGGATTGTGCATTGGATTGCAATGTGATTATCAGTGTGTTTGAGAACACTGTGACAAGGATAATTATGTTTGATTACTAAAGACCCCAGTGAGGGTTTGCATTATCAGGCACTGTGCTCCTTTGGTATTTTCCTAAGCCTTGATCGTGAGCTGCCTCCACCACTGTGTGTTTTTCTAATAGCCCTGTCTTATTACTTTTCAGTTGGACTTGTTAAAGTAGAAGTTCTGCATGGTAATGAGAGTATTTGAATTGTTGTTTGTGAATGAGGGAAGATGTTTTCACACCAAAAGTGGAACAACACGGGCTCAAGATAACATTGTGGGAAAAGTATAAAACTGAGGTTTGAGGTATAAAAAATATAGAAAATGGCAATATTCCAGCAATGTTACTCTCTGCCTTTGTTCCTTAGCTTCTGATCTCTCTCCTTTTTTCGCAGTCTTTGTGTGGGTCCGTTGGTTTCTTCAGCATTTCTTTGTTTGGAAGGTTTTGCAGGTAATTAACAATATGATCCCCATCTATTGTGTGATCACATCTGAAGTTGAGCCAGTACTTGCTATCCAAATGAGCCTCTTGATGGCGGCTAACACCACCAGCCCTGTTCACGTGTTTGTTGGTGAACCTGTGTGTATCAGAGATCAGCAGCAGATGTACCCTTACCCTGGCCCATTATCACCTCTTGTTTAGAGGGTTTAAAAATATCACCCTTTTTCTCCCTCTCTCTCTCTCTCTTTCTCTCTCTCTCTCGCTCACTGACACTCACACACACATGTACACATACACACACTCAAATAGACACTATAATAGACACTTGCAGATTTATTATTTTAGGTGATTTGGGAAGTCAGTAGTCATCTTACATAGCCACAGCCACAAATGACAAATGGACATTTAATTTCTGATGGAGAATATCACACATAGTACACATAGTCTACTAAAAAAATCATATAACACACACAACTGCTTATGCTTTTAAATTGGCACCAGTGAGTTTTTTTTTTCGTGGTTGTCATCTGCAATATAAGTTGGGTAGATGAGTATCCCTTATGATACTTTACCAACTCTGGGTCAGCAGTGGCATTCAACCACCTGCTGTAAAAGATTTTTTTGCAGTAGCCTTCAATCTCATCATAATAATTTTCTATAGAATCAAATACAGCAAAACTTGATAAAATAATACTACATACTGTATATTTCCCACTTTGAGAAAATAAAATCAAGACTGGAAGCCTGAAGTAAATTATCTCACTCTTATACATGATTAAATTAGGTGTTTTCCCAGTTTATGTGTAGCTTTTTCAAGCAAATACTTTTTTTACTTCCAAACTTAATGCAATTTAGAACCTTACCCAGTAACTGTACTTTCCAACCAGCAATTAAGCTTTAAGGGAGCATTCACTGCAAAATCAAATTTACATATTTTTCTCATGGCCTGTAGTACTGTTTGCGCACCTAGATTATTTTAATTTTCACTAAAAAAGAGAGAGAGAGAGAGAAAAAAGTAATAAAAAAAACAACCTTATGTTTCCATCTAGCAGCTAGTTAACATTATAGCTCAGCTGAGGGGCGCCTACACTTCATGACACAATTACTAGCAAGAGCGTTGTCATAAGTACATGTGCGCTTCGTTCTGCACATTAATACATTTGATGGGCAAAGTTTGGCAGAAAGAAAAAAGTTTCTGAATGAAAAAAGTAAGGTCTGTGGATTTCTTGTTGAGTAACTATGTCATGATTTCTAGAAAGAGCGAGTGATACTGAGATTTTTGTAATTTATTTTTTTTTTAGAGACAACAGACATCTATAAAGCCATCAAGCCATTTTCTTAACTGCTTATCAATTTGGGTTTAGGATGGGTGGTTCCTGTCACAGGGTGAAAGGCACAGTACGCCCTGCACAGGTCACCAGTCTGTTGCAGGGGCAACATAGAGGCAACCGTTCATGCTTATGATTTCACATCTACAGCTAACTTAGAATCACCAGTAACCCTAATGTGCATTTATTTTGTCTGTGGGAGGTGATGTTTTGAAGAGAGAACCCACAGAGGCACAGGAAGAACATACAAACTTCAAAGAGAGGCCCCACTGGGTGGTTGATTCAATCCCAGGACCTCTTTGCTGTGACATGACAGTACTAACCATTGTACTGTACCACTTTGCTGCCCATCTGTAAAGCCAGCATCTTCCAAAACAGGCAAAACAGTCTAGACATATAAATCTCATTACATTCTGGAGTACAAATATGTCAATTAAATTTAGCAGTGAACTATCCCTTTAAGGCAAGGTAAAGCTGGATTAGAGACTTTTAGTTACTTAGGAAACACTGTGCTCAGATTGTCACCCCATGAGGCTGGAACTGTCCATGGTGCTGAATCACTCAGGCTGTGCTATGCTTGTATGCTGCATTATTCTGAATACTGCGGGTTATTAGGTGGTAATGAATAAATATTCGCAGATGTCTTGATGCTGTGTGAAGCCTAATGTGTGTTTTCATCCATTCAGTAGCTCTTCTGTTGTGTATCTTCTGTGCGACTTTGAACTACCTGCTCCCAAAGTTTCCTGCTACTGGCAGATTTCAGGTCAGACTTGTTTTTCAGTTCAGACTGGAGACCGATTTAGCTTTTACACCAACATGCATTTGAGTCCTGCTGAGGACTTTATCAAACCTCACAATGTACTTGCTTGCATCTACTCTATATGTCTACTGTAATCTGCTTTCTTTCTGTTTTTTACCCTTTCCTGAATCCACATATTCTTTGTTCTACTCTCTTTTCATTACTTTCTCCTATTCCCCACTCTCTCCTTGGGGTTACTATAAGTGTCTCTAAGAAGTGATTTCATTATTGCCTACCACTTTTAACCAAGGCTTAATGAAAAGATGAGGACATTAGTATGTCCCCTAGCCCCTTTCTTGAACATCCACTCTGTCTTTTCCTCTCCCCTCTCTAATTGTGTTGATGGGGTGGGGCAGATAAATGCGATGCCCTCACTCCAGCTTGCCAATAGCTGCCTATGAACTGTACAAGCTTATGACTTATTGTATGTGTGGGTCTTATCTTAGTTATTAGTTTATCTCCATGACTATCTGGGGTATAGCTCTACTGCCTTTCGTTATCAACCCTCCACATATTAATCCATTTACTCCCTGTTCACCAGCTTTATCTTACCAAAACCCGTAGAAAGTCTAAAGGCCATAGATAAGTCTGACATGCTCGTCTCCTTTCACACTAATTGAATTGACATCAGTTGTTCTGTATCACCATCCACATGTCAACCCCTTGTGACATTTGATTTTTTTTGTTTTTTTTTTGTTTTGTTTTTTTCATTCTACTACCAGTCAGCCAATGGCTTTGTATGCAGATTGTACTGGTTACTTCAGCATGACTGACAGAGAGTGTAAATTGTGCTTGTATGTGTACTTGTGTGACACACTGAGTGGTGCTGATGCGTAGTGGGCGAGCCCTCCTGAGCAGGAAAATCGGCTTATTTCCAACAGCCTCTAAAAGCACCTCAGAGGTGTGTTAATGAAACAGCGTGAAAGGAGGGATGAACATTACTCTAATCCTAATTTTTGTCTGCTGCTGCTGTCCTCCGCCTTTCCTCAGTCTCCCCCAACCTGCTAGTCTTTGTGTCTCTCATTTCCTCTTTGAGTTGGTCAGTAATCAAGCTCATATGAGCAACATTTTTCTAGAAATACACATTTTTACTGTCTAGTGGACCAGTGGTTTGGAAATATTAATGACTTATTCTTCACACAGTTTTTGCTGGATGTCTGTAGTAAGCTGTGATTCTGGCTGCGTGCCCTGGTATTGTGACCGGGGTATTAGGCAGTATTTGGAGACATTATACTCTGGCATTTTTTTACAGCCTGCAGGCATACTGAGATATATTTTTGCCTGGTGTCAGCCATACAACTGATACCATCACTGCCCTGCTTCTTCTCACCCTTTACTGGAATTTTACCCATTCATAAAAGGGCAGAAAAATGGGTGCACTGTTGATAAACAAATACATAAATAACAGAAAAAAATAGCCTATGTGTGAGAAAAGGGGGAGAGGTTATTTGGCTCTTTTTTTTCCTCCCTCAGACATTTGCTATTTCTGATGAAGATGAAGCTGTGGGGGTTGAGCCATGGTGTTGCTTTGTGAGCTTTGGGGTAGGCTTAAATTTAATGGCTGGACTGAGGCTAAATGAGCTGAATTAATAGGGTCTGCTCTGAACACTTACATGCCTGCTAAACATACATTTGTGTGCATGTGTGTGGGTGTATGTGTGTGTCATTATTAATTGGGTCATCTTTCAACCATTTCATGCCCTCTAAGCCTAGACTGAGTGAATGTGGGCTTGTAGGCTACAATTTATAATTTATTTTTTTGGAAATATGTTTCTAACTTTACAGCATTGTTGTTTGCTAATTGATATTTTTGTTATTACTTTTAACATCCCCTCACTTTGATGTTAGTGTCCTGAATTAATTTGTAAGGTTTAAGTATTTTCTTTTTGTCTCCCTCTCTGCACTCTTTACTTATCAGAATTTTTGCAGACAGAAGCAGAATATCAATCATGGCATTCACATCTGTACCCCTTGGTGATAGTGTGTGTGTGTGTGTGTGTGTGTGTGTGTGTGTGTGTGTGCGTGTGTGTGTGTGTGTGTACACCAAGCTAAATGTTGGCTTAGAATTAAAGGGTCATTCCCTAGTGTATTTTTTGAATCACTCGGGTGCAGGATCACTACAAGCAGATTCTGCTCCACATCCCCCCACTGCATCCTTCCTTCCCTTGTTCCTCTCGCTGCTCCAGCTCATTAACCCCAACTTTTTCCATCTACAGTCTTTCCTTCTTCACAAAAGGGTATCAGCTTCCATCTCTCATCCATCATCAATAATTCTTATTCCCTTCCCCCTGCTCTGGATTGGATTGGTTCAGACTGAACTAACCTCAGCAGGGGTCTGATTCCCCACAAATAAGGCCAGCCATTCTGACATGAAAGGATACAGCCTCGAAAGAACAAAGATTTGTGTGCCTGAGTATGCATACATGCATAAGTGTGTGTATGTATATATATAAATAGATGTAAATGTGATTTATAAGCTTGTGCACTTTTGTTTACACTTTTGTTTGCCTGCTTGCTTGTTTCTCACAGGGCCTGTTTCACAAGAACATGAATAGTGCATTTAAAGTGGAAATCCATGAGGAGCTTTAGTATTGAATGTTCTTATTTTTTGGCTTAGCATGACCACTTCAGGAATCTTACGTGTGTTCTTGTATGCCACTAGGAGGAACCGACAGACAGGAAGATGAAACAGTTCTGCCACAAAGCCAGATGAGTGTGAGTTGCAAGCAGAACTCTGCCTTTTTTGTCTCTGTCCTCTAATATCTGGGCTCCTGTCTCATTCTTCTACGTTTCTTACTCGGATGGCGTTGCCTCTAGGGTTAGGATTGGGCAGGATGTTTTCAGACAGATTATCCAGACAGTGAGAGGATCGTGTTCGGCAGGTCATCCAGACTGTCTTGTTCTATCCACAGGCAAAACACAAACAGAACAACCATGACTCACTTTGTCTCACAGTAGGAAAACCTCCTGATAATAATTGAACTCGGGCCACCATCCGGCATCTCACAGCACAGGAAACTGCAAAAAATACCACTGATGGGTTGCGGGTAGTTCACACATATACACACAGACATGTATATATGTGTTGTGCAGGATATCACACAAGTGTTTCCTCAGCAATATATTATCTGATTAGGCAGAATTAATGAGACCCAGGAGAATGATAAAACTCTTTTGCATCTTTCCCACTAGTTATCTCACCATCCCTTCATCCTCTACCTCTTGCACACTCGCTCCACCTTATAGCTCCCTGCACCTCAGATTTTTTTCTTTTTCTGTCTGTTGCTTCCCGCCTTCCTCTTTGCCACTCATTAACCCTTTGCGCCTGTCTTTTGGTGCTTTGAGTAAGAAGTCAGTTTTGAAAAAGGTTTTGTTATAATTTTTGACATAACTGCTACCTTCAACTGCCTTTTTTTAATTAGACAAGAGTGTTAGTACAGTGTAATGCATTGTATGTGACATATTACTTTAGAAGATGTCAAACTGATTGTGGCACGTGGTCACATACAATGTATACAGTACACATACAAAAGGTATATGCACACATTTCAGTACTCTTATACATGCAAGCATTTCTGTTAGTTAACACAAAGCAGCATTCTTGACTTGCCAGTAAGCTGTATTTAATCTGTGCACGTACAGTATTATGTGTGATTAAACTCTGCTTGATATGTGTGAAAGCAAGGAGAAGCTGGTAGATTTAACCAGCTGCCCATCTTAATATGTGAGCTGGCATGAAAAGAGGAGCCATGAGATTCCCTTATCCCGCTGTCTGCTTTTCTTATTAAATACAGACTGCTTATAGGACTCCCCCCCACACACACACAGACTGTGTGATGTGGTTTGTGTGTACAGACTCTGTGAATTTGCAAGTCTCAAGTGATATAGGAGTTGTTTTTTCACAATGCAAAATATACTTCATTATGAGTGACACCATGAACATAAGGACAGAAAGTGTGTGTGTGTGTGTGCGTGTGTGTGTGTGTGTGTGTGTGTGTGTGTGTGTGTGCTGCATGCATGAGAAAACGTGTGTGCCTGTGTTTGTGCAGCCTTGGGGCGGCTTCTTGTGATGTTTTAAGCAGAGTTTCACGTCTTCCCTCATTAAATCAAAAGGAACAGATTTTTTTTTTTTGAAGAAGAAGAATTGCCTCTGTGAGCAAGGAGATGTGACTGTGTGTGCTTTTTTGTGGAAATTGAGAGCTCTATCAGTGGCCCAGATTTAAAAGAGCAATCACAAAGGTCACTGGGCAAAGTGCTTGGTCATACATGTGGCGACACTGAGAGGCTAAAGAGCCCTGGCTATTCATGTAGGAGTGGGTCACCGTGTTCAAAACAGTTGAATGAAGTATAAATTTCCAGGTATTGTGATTAATTGTTATCCTCTGACATTCACTTTACTTAACTCATTTTTTTAAACAGCTCTGCCAGTTTCAGCAGGTAGGACAGTAGTATTGTCCACAAGTTTAGTATGTACACCTGCCTACTTTACGTGACTGTTTTGATATTGTTGTATCTTTACACTTATATATGAACTGTGTGTCTGATATGTCTGAGGCAAGCATCATCAATCTCCAAGGCTGAAATAAGAAGCCACAACAGACTTGCCAAGAGCTGCAGTTCTACCACTGGCCAATGGGGGGCTGGCTCCAAAAGCAGGTCAGTCCCAATAGAGGTCAACAGTGAGGTTGCAGAAGTAAAAATCCCATTCATATTCAAGGTTTTTATATATTAACAATAATGTCACCAGCCAGAGTAGACTTACTATGACATACGGCATTATGAAACGATGGTATGTGCTCCAGTAGAGACAACAAGAGTGTGTGATAATGTGGGACGATGTTTTAGTCACAATGTTGCAGAAAAGAAGTACCCACAATCCTAAAATTGAAATACCTGTTATTGCTGGAGGCCACTGTTACAATGGAAATCTGTAAACCCCCGAAGGTCAGGCCATTTAGTCAGAGCTTAACTTCATAAACCACCGAGCTAGTGATTGCAGTCAGGAATGAAGCACTGTACCATCTTGATAACTAGGCTGTACTTTATTACCACACACACAAGATAAACTACAAATTATATACAAAATTATTATCATATAACACTATGATAATTAAAATAAAATATTATTAAATTTGAGAAGGTTGGAAGTTGTTACCTGTGGATTCTGAGATTTGTAATAAGTTATGGGATGAGTACTTCACTGTTAAAAGTAATTACAGTACTTAAAGATTTACGATTATTCATTTTGACTTAGTCGTGTCCTCAGCTTATACGTGGAGTTGCTGTATTTACGGCCTTTAGATTTCAACATTAAGTAATTTGACTTGAGTCACAGAAAGCCGCAATGAAAGCAGGTGCTACTCTACATCATCTCTCTAGTAGGAAAATAAAGTGTGAGTTGACAGAATAAACAGCTGATCTCAATGCGACTCATATTTCATTTTACTTTATAACCTATATATTGTTTTTTTCTTTCAAATACCAGCATTGGTAATGAATTTTTCACCGCTGGTTCTTGTTTATATGACCTGCATGAAACAACACAATAAGAACACTCGGGTATCTAAGTATCTAAGATTCACTTTTCGTCGTCCATCTTCGAAACATTGTTTCACCACAGCTGACCCACAGCTTGCTTTCACATTATTAAATAGTCTTGTGTAGGTGCAGCCAGATTCTCCGAGCACCATGGCTCTTTTTTCTAAGTCCTTATAAATTTTCCTTCACAACATGCCTTGACCTTTTGACATTTTCCATCAAGGTCAAAACAAAGTGCTTAGTTAAAAAAGAAGAAAAAGGAAAAAAAAAGCTAAGTACTTGACCATTCGACCACAGTCCGAGTTAAATTGAGCAGAACAGACAATAATTCCTCTGGAGTTATGATTAATAGTATAACATTTAATTCAAAGAGCTGAGTAGTGAGTGTCAGAGAGAAAGATGGACAGAGAGGAAAGAATAAAGGAAGTGAAGACAGAGTGAGAAATAGGGGGTGGAAAGAGGCACTCAATCCCTTTGTACTGCTCTGTACCGACAGTTGTTTCAGCAGAGGATAAGCTATTGTTGACACTACATCCCTGAAACGACTTTCAATTCATTTCTGTTTACTTTGGTTCAGTTCAAGTCAACACTTCAGTGTAGCTGAATTCTGGGCAATTCAACTAAAATTCTTATTGTAGCTGTTTTATTAGAACAATGACGATTTAGCAAAGGCAAACTCCTCCAAAGAATGATCTTCGAACACGAAGCGAGAAAGAACAGGAAATATTTTTGTATCTGTACAGAACATGTGCTCAGTGCAGCATTAGACTGAAAAAGCCATTTGTGACTTTGACTTTTGTTACACTGGATTTTGTATTGATTTATTTGTGAAGGCCTTGTTTGAGATTCTTTCTGTATCAGTGGAATTGGTTTTCATTTTTGCTCAGTCTCTGGCCAGCAGCCTCATTTCAGGAACGATCTGTGGTGAATGCGGGGCTGCATTCGGAATTTGACCGGTAGTGTATGCATTCAGTATGACTTCTGAATCTGACAGTGCAACAGTTTGGCCGCAGAAACAAGCCGCTCCGGTTTTTGCTGAAGATTTTGTTCAACACTACTCATGAAAATTTAATTTCTAATATGCTGCATGGAAGAAAAGTTTCTTCTCATAAAATCTTCTCTTTTAAAAAGTCTCCTCGAGCAAAAAATATTAGAGATATTTGTGCCTTGCATGTGTTCTTCCACATGAGGTGAGAATCGCATCATCAAATCTGCTGTACTCCCTGTCACCAGATCTTGTTTGTCAGTCTCGGTTATTGCATGTTCACAGAAACTGGTGCACATCTGTGCTCCCTGATGTGCTGAGAGAGAGAGTGAGTGCATATACATTGAGGTGAGTTAATTTGAACACTGGCCAACAAACATTTAATTTTCTCTGAAGCTCCACCTTCACATTCCCTCCACTCTGTATCATTAGCAGAATACATTAGTCTCCACCTTTTCAGCTTGCCAGCTTAAAACACCTATTAATATTCATATCCTGATCCTAATGGGACCAGGAAAGCCAAAAACAGCACTGGTTTAAGGAAAAATGAACTATTCTTCCAGAAACTGTCACGTAAGGTGCACATTACAGACAGGTGCAGACATGCATATACGGTACTGTGCAAAAGTCTTCAGCCACCGGTAATTGTTTTTTGGGTTTTGGTTTTTTTTTTGGAGAATGGGAAAACGTTGCATGAATTTATTGAAACATGCAACCATGCAACATCGAGTATACAAGACAGAACAGTTTGTGCAATTGTAACAAGCTTTAAAGTAAATATGTGGTATGTCCACCTTTATTCTTCAGCATTGCCTCAATTCCCTTAGACAAGCGCTCTTTTCTGATTTCTTTAAGTAGTTTCAGGAATTGTTCTCCAGGCTTCTTGAAGGAAATTATAGAGCTCTTCTTTGGCTCTTGGCTGCCTTTTGTTCCATTCTCCATTTTCCTTCCTTAAGAATGGCTTTTTGACAGCCACCCCTCCACTGAGACCATTTCTGATGAGGCTTCAGCAAACAGTAGATGGATCAGCTGAAGAGCCAGATGCATCTCTCAGGTACTGTGTCGGGTCTTTGCTGGATTTTTCACTATTTCCTCAGGACATGACTTTCAGATACTGTTCATCTGCTGCAGATTGTTTTAGACCACTTTTTTTTTGTACTCCACTCATCCAGTTTCCTCAAATTATTTTTAAAGACACACTGCATACTGCAAGATATTCCAACGTTTTGGCTGTTTGGGAATCACCATGTTGGTGCAAAAATGCAATTCTATCTTTTATCTTTAGCATTTTCCATGGATACTAAAGAAATGTGAACAAATGACTAAAGAGAAAGTGGCCCTAGCTATGTCGTCTGTTTTGTCTAGACACAGTCTTGGTTCATCCCTTGAGTTAGGTACCTTTTTAGGCTATTAAGCAGCTTAACAATTAAGTAGCTTGTTAAGCTATTAAGTAGCTTAACAAACAAAAACATTTCTCTGAAAATGGTCAGGTACAAGGACCGGACTGAAATTAATAAAAAAGCAGCTAATGCCCAAAGAAGACTTTGAAAGACTTTTGGAAAACCTGGAGAACTATTGCTTAATAAGGACACTTAAAAAAAAATAGAAGAAAGTCTAGCTTTTTGGAAGAAAAATATAGTAAAATGAGGGGTGGTTCAAGACTTTTGCAGAGTACTGTACATATACATACAGATAATAAATTAAAGGAAAAAAACTGGACTTCTATTTTGCAGAGGGGAGATGTGGATCACATGCTATGGGCTTAATGGTAGCTAGAGCTCAGCACCTTTTGAAGATTTTTTGACCAACATTGTAGATTGTGCTCTCCACCACCAAAATGCCAGATTAGAGGAAATCTTTTCATATTATGGTATCAGTAGAGTTCCAGAGAATCAACATCAGTGCACAGTGGAGATGTATTGGCACATTGAGGTCTATCACACTTTATAGTGTTTTTCCGCTTTAATTTGCCACCTGTTTGTATAAACACACACACACACCTGGGTTACCCCAAACAGATTTGTGTTTGTGTAAATGAATAAGGGTGTGTGGGTGAGAAATAGAAAATAGGCTTAGTTGTGGTGAAATTGAATTTGAATTGGCAGAAAGTGTTAAGATCTAATCAGATTTTTGTTTTTATTTTAATTAAATGTCTATCTGGTGGAAGTTGCAACATTGTACTTAATGGAGAATTTAGCCACATTTTTGTGTTGCGCATGGGTTGAAAAGGGACTGGTTTGCCTTTTTATTTCAGCTGTTATATTAATGAGAGCTATAGAGATGTGTGGTCTTGTGCATTTTAAACTGGCATTAAAATGCTCTTCTATTTAATGTGGAATGTTTCAGCAGGGTGCAACACAGAGATATAGACTTGGTCAGGTTGTCCTTCCCCGTCTGTGCTGTAAAATGTGTTTTCCTGGATGCTGTGTAAATGGATTTAAGCTTTACTCACCCTCCCACTCAGCAGATCTCCCAACCATACTCCATCCTCCTTGCATGATGCTCCACTATTTCTCTCTCTCTTGAGCCTCCAATAGTCTGTGTGTATTGACATGTATGCAGCACGTGTCTTTGTGCATGTGTGTCGTGGTTGGTGTGCACTGTGGTATGTTTACTGTTGTTTGCATGTCGTCCTCCACAACTGGCTCATATTTATATTCTGATTGTCTGTGATTTATGTGGCCCTCAGCTTGGGTACATGCACATCCATATGTGTATTTGCAATCACTTATCTCCCCAGGCACGTGTGGGTATGTGTGTGCACTGGCTGTCATTCAGGGTGACCTCATACACCGACTAACCTGTCCATCCACACGTCTTCAGGCTTTTTACCTTAATGTGTTTGTGTATGTGTGAACAGACACATTTGTAGCAGATTATATGGGACTTTGCACAGTACTGTACATATACACATAGGCAGTTTGTTACATGTTTGTTGCACTGACTGTGCGTGACACCTTACTATATGTAGCGATTTGTTGCATGAGATATTTGCTGGATACGTGTTCATTAATGTTGTTTACTGGAACGCTGTTGCACCAGGTGTATTGATCCACACCAGGCTCTCTGAGTGCGTGTTTGTAGCAGTGAGACTATTGATCTGTACCACTCCCAATAGTGTTTATTCCTGCAGCAAGTCTGTCAAAAGCCAAGTGTAAGTAATCCCTCCTACCTTCTTCCCCATTTTCAGCTTTTTCCCCTTATGTACAATTTGTCTCACTCAGTCAGTTTCAAATAGTTTTAAATGAGATTTTTCAATTTTTCCTTCTGTTTTGCTCTCTCACTTTTATTTAAATTCTGTCAGCTTGGTCTGTTTTAATCTTGTTGATTTATTTTATTTTGATTTACTTTGTCACTAACCATTGATAGATAGATGTCATCAAAACTCATATTTCTTCATATTTCTATCACAGACATACTCTGGCATAAATTTACGTTTTCTGCACTGTAACAAAGTTCCACAGATAAATGTCTTTTTAGCAGCAAGTGGAGTCCTGTGTGTCTCCGTGTGTAGTAGTTTGTGTTTGAAGCTATGGGGCTCAGGCTATCTCTCTAATTGCTTTTGACTTCCAGCCTTCAAACACATTACCATGACAAGGCAGACTCTGAATCCAGCTGTATTACATTAATTGTTTGTCAGAGTTGCAGTATGGCAGATGAAAGCACAACGACACATGCAGACATATACACACTATCTTTAATGGTGCTTAATTGCCACCCACAATTCAGCCAGTGCTTAGACAATACTTTAATTTGCTTCAATGTTTAGCAGTTTGTTATGTGTAACTGATGCTGAAACACTGCTGTGTTTAAATAACACTGCAGTATGAGATGCACATGGGCTTTCCCAGTCCAGAGTATGCCAGGTTCAGACTCCTGTACTTGGGGATTTGGCAAGTCCAGAGGAAAGGAGGAGTATTTGCAACTGCAACATTAGCATTTTTGCTGAGTCCAGCAGGTCAGATGAACTGTTGATTACAGAATAAAACTGTACACTGCTGTACTTTGACAAAATGATCTGAAAATGGCATCACACTTCTGTTATTCAATATATAACCTCAGGAACGGGGTCACCAGCCACTGATGACTGCCAGGCCTTATCCATCAAGCAGGGCCTCATCTTCTGAAATGCTTTCAAGGTTTATAAAAGGGAAAATAAAATTATTTGGTTAGAGGAGCTGTCATATACTTTAAAAAAATCCAAAATACCAGGAGATTGCTTAACACATTGCACAAAAACAGTCTTTCCAGCCGTTCCTATGTAATACTCCTTGTTTATACCTTTTTCTCTGTTCCTTATTTGTGGCATTTGGCAACTCCATGTCATGATTTATTTATCGTGTTCATGATTTCATGCTTGTTCTTCTCTTTGCCTTTTGCCTGCATTTTAGATGGATTTGTTACACTGAGTGACTTCCTGTGTATGACCTCTTTTAATTTAAACTTTTACCTGGTGTCCAGTGTAATTCCTGCATTTGAGTCTTTTTCATATTTCATGATTGATATAATAGCAGTCTAAAGTAAAAAAAAAAAAAAGCTCCAAGTTTTTGCCAATGGCTGGCATAAAAAGGGGCTTTGCTACCCAGGACTTAAAGTTATATGCATAACTGGGTTGATTGTCTTTCACCACACACCATAGCCTACTCTGTAGCCTAACATGTACCTTCCCAATTCAATTCAATTCAATTCAATTCAATTCAATTCAATTCAATTCAATTCAATTCAATTCAATTCAATTCAATTCAATTCAATTCAAGGGCAATTATTTCCACAGCCAGTAGTACAGACATTTAAAAAACAGTCATACCATAAACCATACAAAAAAACAAAACAAAAAACGTAACATCACAACAGATCATTTAAAAACCTAATCGCTGCTGGGATAAAAGATTCCCTCAATCTATTTGTCCTACATCCATGCACCCGATATCTGCATCCAGAGAGCAGCAACTTAAACTCCTGGTGAGGTGGGTGGTCTGAATCTGCCAGGATCTGTTTGGCCTTTTTCACTGACCTCACCTTTTGTGGGTCAGTGAGGCTGCTCAGGGCAGTGCCAGCAGTTTTCTGCACACTTTTACAATTCTGAGTAAAAGTGTGCAGAAAAATACGGTAAGTAATGTTAGCAACAGAGACTACAATAACTGTGATTGGTGCACTTTGCGTGAATATGCTGTGTAAAGTAGAGCGATAAAGTACAAGGATAATGCTGCTCAAAAACAGAATGTTAGAGAATGCAGGTGTATCTCACTCGTTAACAATGCTATGCTATAGAAATGCATGTTATTTTCTTTAGAGAGTGACGTTGCCCACAAGAACATGGGCTCTATGGGGAGTCAACACAGGAATGATGCCTGCAGTGACTCAAGCTTTACTTGATGTCTGTGTTACGACTCAAATTTTAAGGGCGTCAATGTAAAGACAGCAACAACTAATAATTTCATTATATTAGTTATCATTACTCAATCCAGGTGCATTTAAACAATTCCAGAAAATTTGGATAACATAACCAATTATTTTTATTTCTCACTAGGCCCTGTTCTTCACACGTCCATGTATTTTGCTAAATGCTGGATATTTGAAGGGATTTTACTGGATTGGAGGGAAACTGAGTAGTGGGAAGGGGCAATGGTTGAAAAGAGAGGTGAGATAGTAATAATAGGATTGGATAAGAAAAGGGAGGAGAGAGATGGAGGGCAGCATGGGTGTTATAAGGGAGGATAGAGGTTGTTCAGGGTTGAGCAGTGAAGCAGAGAAGTTGTTGCATGCTGAGCGTGGGTTGTGTGTGTGTGTGTGTGTGTGCGTGTGTAGGTGTGTGTGTAGGTCTGCGTGTGTGTGTGTGTGTCAATGGGTGGGTTTGCAAGTAAGCATCTGTATGAGATGAGTTTTCAACCCCAGAACTCATGGAGCCCAGAGTTCTCTCACTACCTCAAAGTCACTTTTCCTCCTCCTTCCATCCTCTTTCTCCCCATCAGCCCAAAGTCACTGGCTCTCCTTCCCTCCTCTTCCCTTACACTCTCTATCCCTCTCTTCAGGGGGTCCAGTCAGCTCTGGCATTAAGATTCAAACCATGTCACACAACTCCCACCCATCGAACAGAGGACTATGACTAGGCCAGACATTTCTCTTCTCTTCTCTTCTCTTCTCTTCTCTTCTCTTCTCTTCTCTTCTCTTCTCTTCTCTTCTCTTCTCTTCTCTTCTCTTCTCTTCTCTTCTCATGCCATTGTAAAGCAATGCTGAAGTCCACCCATGCGTGTTTGTTTTCTTACACGTTGTGCAGCACTTCATGTGCCAACCGTATGTTGAGACATTGGGGTGTGTGCGTGTGATCAGACAAACATGTGTGTTGTCTCTACTTTTCTCTTTTCTGTGCCGGCCTTGGGATCACACCTCATTTCTAAATTTATCCTCAAAGTGTGCCACCTCTCCTGTGAGCTGCTGCTGGGATTCTGTTATGGGGTGTTGGGAGGCAGAGGGGTGAAGAGGGGTGTAGAGACTGCAGAGAAGAAGGGAGTGAAGGGGGGGAGGTGGCAATAATCGGAGAAAAGGGATGAGAAGAGTGGTAAATGAGGGAGGGAGTGTGTGTGATGCATGTATGTGGGACACAGCGGTTTTCATCCTTTTCTCTGCTGTCTTCCTCTTTTCCATATCTCTTCTGCCATCATTCTATCCTTGTCCCAAGGCTGCTGGGTTTATTTGGGGGATTAGCATTGTGAATGTGAGTGTTTATGTATTCATGTCTTGTGTGTAAGTAATATTTGTACGCAAGTCACAGCTTCAGTAAACTCTTTTGCATATTTGCATGGAAACATACATGTTGTACTGAACACAAGCTGTTTTGAGCTGCTTACAACAGTATCATGCTATGCCTGTGTGTAAGTAAGGGTTTGAGGCAGCTCAAGCTCCAGAAAACCCATAGATTTACACAGACCTGACATTAGAAGTGCTGAGTTATCTGTAGTCGCTTTACAGCAGAACACCTAAGGGTGGGATTACTTCTGGATAAATGTATATTTCTTGCATGTGACTTTGTGTGTTTCAAAGTCTGATAAAGACATGTTTCCACTTGTGAATACCTGCCAATAGAAAATCAATACCTTCAGCAGGATAAATTACTAGGCACATAGCATGTGCAAGCACTACTGTGTGCATACCGCTCTGGTAACACGCACAACATTTACACACCTTATATAATATTAGTAGGAGAATCTGCAGCGCTATAGCTTCATAATCTGCCACGCACTAATTTACGTCTTCATTGATGTAAAACAAAAGATGCTATATTGAGAGAATACGTGGCTCTGTTCGTGTCAAGGTGTGTGTGTGTGTGTGTGTGAGTTTTGCACAATAGCTGCCATGTGTGGTTAATCTCTCCAAGACAATAGCCTCCCTGAGCTGCCAGCTCTCAGGCCCAGAGGCCTGGAGTAAAGCCTGGGGAGTGGGGTTGGAAGTCACCCAGCCGGGACTCAAGGGACTGGGTTTGGATTGCCTCCAACTCTCCCTGTGTGGGGATGATTGAGGGGGTTGCAAGGACACTACTGCTCAGCACAGAAGAGACCAAGAGAGGAGACAGGAGGACAGCAGAGGGGAGATAATGAAAAGAGAGGAGAACAGATGGAAATGAATAGGAAGGACAGGGAGTGAGCAGAATGGGGGTAAGAGGATAGGCTAACATGCATTTATGTTTGCAAAAGGCAGTAATCCTTATGCAACAGCAAAGTACAGCAAAATGAAAACATTCACCATATGTTTGATTCTTGGGAAATTGTTGTCCATGGAGAGTCCTCTGTTATAACAGAAGTGTTAAATTTCTGTTGGCAGAAGCTAAGACTGACATATTTTGTTTCTGTAACCCAAAATTACAAACAGTAGCTAACAATTACACACAACAAACTAAATTAGCAAAGTATTTATTACATTTACTCTGTCAAAGTGGAGGAATACAGTACAGTTGTTTATCTATTTATCCATCTACATAAAAACTACCGAGCTGAAATTTCACTATTGAAACTGGTGTAGTGGTAGAGCATGGGCAATGGAAGAACCCAGTAAATTTTGCTGCTTATCTTGTATTCACCTTTTAGGAGGGTGCTTTTGCTGCGCCCTTAGAGGACATTGTTTTGGTGAAGTTTGGTGCAATACCATTCTTCAGGGGTCGCTGAAGCCATTTTCATCAAATGTGCATAAGGTTTTAATACTTACTTCAAACGTACATAGGTGTAGAATTTTTTTATAGAATTCAAAATAGCCTGTCCACCATTTGTCATGTTAATGGATTTATTTTCTGTCTTTGGTCCTTGTGCTTTGTGTTTAGTTTTGCTTCCTGTTTCCCTTCCAGCTGTTTCCAATTGTCTCATTACCCAGTGTGTATTTACTGCCTTAGCTTCCCTCTGCTCTTTGTCGTGTCGTCCCCTCATGATGGTTTATTCATCTGTTCCTGGTTTTTGTCTGAAGATCCTTAGTTTTGGATACTCTGCTTAGTTCAGCTCCTTGAAGGTCTTTTGGGTGCTGCCTGCCAGCCTCAGCAATAAAACCATTTAAGTTTATGTCTGTCTGCCGAGTCCTGCATTTTGTGTCCTAACGCTGCCTGCCACACCGCCCGCCTTGACACCATTTTCTTCTTTTGTACATGGCGTAGTATGCGGAATACACTTAAATTCAGCTTTTTCACTGTGAACTGAGTATATTCTCTGACCTACTTAGAATTAGTACTGTACATTATATGGAATCCACACACAGATCTCAGATTCCTGCAGAGGCCAACATCAACGATGGTTAAAACTCAGGCCAGGCTTTGCAGGAATGCAACATCCAAAAAAAATCTTTAAAAGAAAACCTCAGAAGAGAATATAACAGACCATGCACACAAGGTTAATGTTCCTTTTGATCTTGCAGTTTCATAATTTAATATTTTTTCACTATGCAGGTTGCATAATAAAAATGTTAAGAGGAAGCCAGAGCTTTCATTTTGTTAAAATGGGGACAGTTTATTTATTTATTTACATTGGATTGGATTAAATTAGAAAAACTGTTCCAAATTTGGATTTGGTTTCTTGATAAAGGAGGACACCTGTTATAAATATAAATACAAAATGTATTTAGGTACAAGCTATACTATACCTATTCTTACTGTGGCAGTGCAAAGGTGTGATATTTAAAAGGCAATAAAGCTTAATTTGTCAATGTATTCACCCGGTTTGAAATGAGCTTAATTGCTTCAATTTAATAACCCTCTTGACACCAAGTGTAAAGATACAGATGGTGCAGTTTCAGTGAGTTTCTCTAATTTCCCAACTGACACTGTAATCTGTAAAAGAAAGAACACATTCAAAGTTCACCATCTGTATCTTTATGTACCATGATGAGAGGGTGATAATTTTCCTTGAAACCTCAGACTATATGCAAATGCCATTTAAAATGAATCACATTTCATGCATGTGCTTGAGTATTATGTAATTGAGTCTGTTACAGCTTAAATTGCAATAGAAATTAATCACAAAGTCCTCGTATCATTTCAGCAAAAGCAAATTTAGAACAATTTTTAAATGGGAATAGTGTTGCTATCATCTCAGTGCAGGATGAGCCATATTCATGCACCTGAATATCTGTCTTTAGAAAATGTAATTCTAAGCCATTCTAAGTGAATACCACCTCTGAGCTGACATGCATTCTTGATTTTAAACTAAATATACATTTAAGCAAGCAAAATATCAGGTGATGCAAACAGTTTATTTGCATAACCCATGGGGATGGAGGCCTGTGGACAGCGATTACTCTCTGATACACATGAGGTCAGTAGCTGCTATTGTATTTATATTATCAATAGCAAATTCCACACCTATTCAGTGACCTATTGTGCCTTAATCACTCCCTTCAGGATTGAAATTTAAGAGGATCATGATGATCACTCAGAACAACTTTGTATTGATTTGCAGTGACCCTTCCTTCCAAGCGGAAAAGTGTAGTAGTAAAAGATAAAAAGCAGTCATAGGTTGTTGAAAGGTTTTCTAGAAAAAGATTCCCTCTTCACATCTAGATTTGGTTGAAAAGTAAAAGGACACTTCTCCTCAACATTCCTGCACATACAGCCTCCTTGCTATAATGGTGGTCTAACCACCAGGCACAACCCCTTGAGCTACATGTGTGTAATCGCATTTTCCAACCAAAAGAATGTTGGACGCTGTTAAAAAAAAAAAAAACAAGCAAAAAAAATATATGTTTCCATTTTTGAAATGACAGCGAGGTGTGATCTACATAGAAGATCTAAAAGATGTGGTGTGTAGTTGAACTGAGATTAGATTCAAATCTGTGTAATAACCTGGAGAGATGACTTGTAAAGTCACTGGCTCTGATGTAAA
>VUQK01027500.1:28815-40909 GCA_015106715.1 Bujurquina vittata | reverse complement strand
GAGAAGCACAGTTAAGATTTCGGGGAGGAAATGAGGTGTAAATGAGGGGGAGAAGGAAGGGGGGGGGGGGGGGGGGGGATCTGGAGATGGAAGAAACAAATATTTGAAAGAAAGATTACCGTCACAGCTGCACAGAGCTGAGATGTGGAAAAGACAGAGTAAACAAGCTTGGTCTCTGGGGTGGTTGAGGGTATTGTGGGGGAGAAAGAGAGAGAGAGAGATGGAGTGAGAATGTGAGCATGAACCAAAAGAAGGAGACGGAGGGAGCACAGGCAGAGGCAGGAGACGATGGAGAGAAAAAGGTAGCGGGGAAGATGGGCAGAAGGAGCGGCAGAATGACGGGATGCACAACAGTCAACAGGTTTTATAGAGAACAAAGGAAGAGAACGGGGGTAAAATGAAAATTCAAATGACTGTGGAAAACGGAGTAAAACCGTTAATGAGTGGGTGTTCTATGCGAGAGCGAAGCTCCTGTATGAGTGTGTGTAGATGCACAAACATATGGTGCTAATTGGATACACAGTAGAGCCGGGAGTTTGATGAAAAACTCACATTTAACACACAGTTTAACGGACCTCACATGAATTCAAAAAGCAATGACAGACCTTCTCTTTTGAATTGCTAAGGTTTAAAAATAAAATAAAATAAAGGAAATCATTTTCTCAAAAGCACCAAGCACTTACTTTTTTTTTAACTATATAATTAATCTGTGTAATCTCACTGGACTGCTGCTTTGTAGTTGATTGGTAAAGAAATCAGACTAATGCGTCACCCCGGGGCTCATTTTAATGTCTTTTATAAGAAACAATTTCAAGACAGGTTTGTTACGTGTTTGTGAAACCCATATCTGTCCTACTGCAGTAATTGTAAAAAAAAAAAAAAAGCAGTTTATTCCACGGTGGCACCGTCAGTCCCTGAGGGATTTGGACTTGCCACAGAAACACATAAATCTCTTGCATAAGAAGGACGATCGATCAGGCAGCCTAAATATGTGTGTATGTGTGTGTGTGTGTGTGTTCAGTGTGGTTATGGGGGATGGTCTGTGTGTGTTTATTCACATTCCCACGATCAGCACCCTCAAGCTGCCACTCATTAGAGAACATTCAAATTAAATAATGCTTAATATTAGTATTGTCACTGTCAGCTCCAGATATCAGTGCTTCTCATCACGTTAATGTGGAGTGTGGGAGAAGCAAGGCGTTCTGCATGACTGGGATACTGAGGGTGGGGGTGTGGGGTTGGTGGGGGTGTGGGGTAGGGTGGATCTACTCTTCAAGCAGGGGATGACTCCTGCTGGAAAAATCCACTGCATGTCCATGCCTTTCATTGCTTTGATCAAAGGAGATCCATAAACTCTGAGGCTGGCTTTAGCTAAATCTGAACAAGTGCCTCTTAATCCTTCTCTGATAAGGCAATCTACTCGTTTTATCAAGATACAGATGTAACAAATCAGGACTTAGATATCTGAACGTTATGCATCACTGGATGAAAATGACATTTCCTAAATACAATCAAGTTGCAAAAATGCAAAAATGCAAAAAATAAATAAATAATAAAAATAAAAAAATTGAAAAGCTTTGTTTCATTTCTCCCTCACTATGACCATTAAAACGTCTAGACACTAGTACCAAAGACTTTCAATTAGTGGTGTCAGTCAAAACATCACACGACCAAAAAGCCTGTGTGCTGGCCCTTCGACAAACTAAAGTATACACATGTACCGTGCAACAGTGTGATCATCATAAAAAGGTAATGGCTGCCGGTGACTAGTAGGATGTGTTATTATGGCTGCCATAACAGCTATCATCAAACTCAGTGACTGAACTTTTACAAGGCTGTCACAGTTCCATCTGCACTTTATAAAAAGTCAGACTGCACGTGTGCATGCACGAGCAGTTATAAGGTGATATGAAAGTAATCTGAAATGCACTGGAAACCAGCGAGAGTAGTGACGCACAAGTAGAAAGCTGCCGTTATATTCTCGAGAAATTCATGTGTGTTTGTGCGACTTCACAGACGCTCGCTATCGTTTTACTTCCCTGTGCTGTCTGTGGCTTTTAAGCTTATTCGCTGCTGCTGAACATGTGAAGTCCAAGGATGTACGCTTTTATTTTTCAGAAAAAGTGATCTCCTGAAACAGGTCAGCACTGGAGCCTATCCCAGCTTTTATATCCTTTGGTAAAACAAGAGATCACAAAAATCGACTTTTGCAAGTGTGACCTGACCAAGAGAGCAGCAGTTTAGCTAGTTTTAGTCACTGAGAAGAAAATTTTGACCGCTACACTTGACCTCAAACGATGACTCAAAGTATTGTCCATGTTTCTGAACTTCCTTCTTACACGCTCACTAAAAACGTGCGACTGCTCTGAAGAGATTCCTTAGTTATGCATTTTTTCTACTGCAAACCAGAGATCTCCTCACCACCTCTATACCTCTATGTGATTGGGTGGGGGCAGCAGTCTTTCGCACATGCTGCAGCGCACATACACGCAGAGAGGCCGTGCTCTTGGCAACGACGGTGGAGTGAACTAAATGTTCAAAAGTGTGATTACACCTCACTAAAGTCGAGGTGCAAGAAGTGTTTTGTATATGGCTCCCTCCATCACTGTTGCGGGTGTGTCTGAATGAAAAACCGAGGAACATTAACTTAAAAGTGAGCCACACCTGAATGACAGGACGCTGTCACTGTAACAAACTGATTGAAGTCAGTAAGGTTACATATTTCATGCATTAAAAGAAGGATTCAGCTTTAGGGTTGGAAGGAACAAAGACATTGCAGATGCAGATCCAAAGACAAAAATGTGTAATCTTGTATTAATTAATATTTTTGACTTATCAGCTTTATCTTAAATGTATACACATGTATTCTCATTATTTGCCAATATTTTATGTATTCTGTCACATACCTTCTAATAAATAAGTCCATTCTGTAAAGTGATAACAAAATGTAAAATATTTTGAAGAAGATGTTTCTTGGACCTTTTGAGTACTGACATCATATCCATCCAGTACCTGGATAGTGTAATTCTCTAAATCAAGCTGTCCATTTAAAGTGCATACATGGATTCTGGACTTAATATAACACTGAGGATAGATTTTTACAATCTGAATTCAACTTTTCAGAGGCCACCAGTCTTCTGCCCCCTCCACCGCCAGCCTCTATTTCCCTCAGTGTCCTCAGCCCTACAGTGAAATGAACTGCCATGGTTAATTCTCAAACTGATCTCTCTCCTTCTGTCTCCACAGAGGAAGGAAGCAAGAATGAGTGAGGACGAGAGAAGCACGTGTGTGTGTGTGTGTGTGAGGGGTAGGGGGTGAGAGACATCGATGAAAAGAGGGAAAGCGAGAAAGACAGAGCCACCCCAGCAGGCTGAGTTAGCTGTGACAGAGAGTGATGCCCACTTCCCCTCCTTCTATCCTCGCCATTCTTTTTTCATCACTTTCTAAATCCTGTTCTTCTTCTGCGCTCTCAACACAGAGCCATTGTAAGACGACATATCACAGACACCCCCCGCCCCCCAAAACTCCACACCCTCTCTGAATGATGATTCATCGACCTCCTTATCGCATCAGACTACTTGATGGGCATAGTAAAAAGAAATTAAATCTTAATTAAATTTTCATCTTTGACAAATTTGTCTCCGCAGTGCTGCCATATGCTCACTGGGTTTGGGGGAAAACATTGAGAGGGAAGGAGGCTTTTGGAATTGGTGTTGAATGGGCTTGAAAATTACAAAACAGCACAAGGTGCATTTTTCTGTCAGCCTTGAGCATTTTCTTTTCTATTCAGGAGGGATAACCTTGCATTCCTATAGATTTTTCACAGCGTTATTACATTATGGATTTTTCTTCCTCCAAGACAAAGTATAATAACGCACTTTATACTCGGACTGTTTTTCATCACTTGCGGGGCAAAGGGAGCATGTGTGTGTCTGTCCTTGTGTAGGTATGAATGTGTGCGTGTGCATGCAGGTCTGGATGATCACCTGTGTGTGTGCGTGTGTGTCACCTTTTTTAATAATGTGCTGTCAATCTGGGCTCTGGGAATGGGCATTTCACTAACCCTCCCTAAGTCTCATAACGTGGCTCCTCTGGGAGGTAGAATAAGTCATCAGTGGCCGTCGGCCGGGAGCCCTCGAGCACCGCAGAGAAAAGCAGAAATCACAGTGGATGCAATAAGGAGACAGGGCGGAATAAAAGTTGGGCTTTTATATTAATGCCCAGCTGCTCATCACACTTTTTTTGGAAATGATGTAACAGAGGAACACTGGCTGCTATAGAGCCTGTGTCATTTTTTAAGGGGAAGATAACAAGATAACAAGAATGAGTTGATATTCACCGCTTTTATGCTCAATGTTATGTTAAATACACTAACAGGTGTATCATCCATCTACTGACTGAAGTATTTTTACAGGCATTGCAAAGTCGACAGGTGAAATGCTGCATCCGGATCATCTCCCAGCTCCTCATTTCATTGGCACTAAACTGCTGTATGAACAGAGTGCAATTGTACTGCCTCTGTACCCCGGGTGGAACACGTTCAGGAACAACATAAACAGTAAACAGTGAGAGGGGTTTTTTTTGGGGGGGGGGGCATGAAGATTTTAATAAATCCTGTTTTTTTCAAGCTTGTGGAAAGCGATGTGCTTCTCCTTCCAGGCAAGACAAGCTTTACTGTAAATTCCAAACATCTCAAACAACTGGCTCCATGCTCTTTCTGTACTGTCATAGTTCTTTCCCCGAGGTTTGATCGGGGCTGCAAGTAAGATTCCACAAACTTTGCTAAACACGTTTTTTTTTTTTTAAACCAGTTGATTACGATTAGTATGTAAGATGATGATGATTATTAAGCTGCTGGGGGGCAGTGGAAACAAGCTGAGAACACAGCATTCTCATTTCATCACTCGAAGTCATGATTCTGGCCACCTGGTGCACCTAAGACTCATTTTCACCCTCCTTTGGCTTTTCGTTTCTTTGTCTCCACCGTGGTTTTTACCACCTGCTGAGGTTTGATCATCAGTTCACCAGTTGAACTCATCTGCAAAGCTGCATTTCAAAAGCAAAACAAAAGCATAAACATCTCTTGTTGTTCTTGCATTAAGTCAGATATTACACACCCCAGCAAAGGCTCCTCAAGCTCTGTGAGAAGAAAATGAAAAACTGCCTGTGTGATGCGACGTTACCACAACACGAAAGGAGGCTGGCCCACTTACTTCAGCTCAAGCAGGAGTAATTGCGTCCATTCTACATTAATGCTGCAGCTGCATCTTAACAATATTATTTATTAACTGCAATTCATGTTGTTTATTAGTGTAAAGCTTGAGCCCACTTCAAAAATATAACAATGTGAGATTATGCAGTCTGGATGCATAATTTCCCACATTGTAAACATTTGTTTAATTAGAACATTCCTTTGTGTGCATGACATGCTTTCCTGAAAGCACAGTGGGATAAAGTGTGGAGAAGCCTTCTGCTTGCATTTCCAAATTGTGGAGTGCTGCCCCAACCTCTCCCTACCTGGCCACCGCCTCCAGCACATCCATTGAATAGCGAAGCTCTCCTAAGCCCTTCGAGAGAGAGTCTCTCCAGCATATCCTGGGTCTGCCCAAACCCCCTAACCTACGAGACACCCAGGAGACATCCCGAGTGAGATGCATTAAAAGTAGCCAAAAGCTACCCCATAGGCTAGTTTTAATGCAGAGTATCAGTGGTTTTACTCTGAGTTCCTCATGAATGACTGAGCTCCTCACCCTGTCTCCAAAAATTCCTACCTTATAATGGTGAAGAGGTGTGTATTCCAGGAGCTGTGCTGTCAGGGGCAACTTGCCCCTACGGTCCTGGCTGAGGGGCCAGACCAGTGCTATTTTTCTCACGACTATGAACACCCTGTGTCTTTTGTGCAGAAGTGAACAGCACAAAGCATGATTTTTCAAAAGCATAAACAGTAAAGAATACATATTTAACAGAGCAGAGTAAAATGCTGGCTAGTTATTAAAGTGGACTTTCAGTATTGTTTCCCTTACCACAATCCTCAAGCATAGCAGTATACATGACAGCTAGGATATGCTGGAAGGACAACTCCTTGAGTCAGGATTTACTCTACTCTACTCGGCCTCACAGAACGTTTCGACAAAAAACGTAAAATGTTTTATGTATATGAAATTTCAAATATTAAGCAGAGACATAAAGCTTTCTCTTCTTATTTGCAGAAGTCCTGAATTTGCTTTAACAGTTTAATTCCTGACTCTACTGTGTGTGTGTGTGTGTGTGTGTGTGTGTGTGTGTGCGTGTGCGTGTGCGTGTGTGTGAGAGAGAGAGGCTATAAATGACTTTAAATTTATTTGCTGCTCATGTAGTTGGCCCATATTTAGCTTAATATGACATAACTTTGCAGTTGCAGCTACTCCAAATTCCCATTTCAACAGAAAATGAAAGTCTATAACTCCAAGTCAAAGGTGTAATACAGCTTAGCATTTTAAGAAAAACAATATGTTTGATTGCTGAACTTCCCACAGATTTATATAATCAAGAAGAATCCATTTTTCCTGGCAAATGGAAAGAGGCACAAATCGAGGAAGGGAACGCATGCAAATCTCAAATCAGCTAATCACATGGCAGCAAACCGAGCGTCAGGTGATGTTGAACGTAACATGATTGTTGGTGCCAGAGGGGCTGGTTGCTTGTTGCTGCTGGTTGCTGGTTTGGTCCTTATAAATAAAAATAAATAAAATAAAATAATTTATAGAAAATTAGTTTACAGAACAAGCTACTAAACTAATCCAGGTCTGAAAGGGCTGCCACACGTGGCAAGGTTAAGAAAGGTTCACAGTACATATCATGTCACAATAAAGCACTCTTTTGGAAAAATATGTGTAATTTAAAAGGAAACTCCTTTAAATAACTGAACACTAAGATTTTCCCTAAAGAAGGGAGAAAAAAAAATCCACACATACTGTGAAAGCATATAATGAGCTTCCAGAGGAGGCAGTGCAGGTTATTTCACTTAACTCTAATTAGACTGTCCAAGAAAAGGACATTTCCTGGAACAGAGAGCTGCAGAACAGAGAAGCACATCCTATATGCACACTACCCTCTCTTTTAGCAAAACTGCACTCTGGTCATATACAATCATATACACGTCTTTTCCTTTATCCTTTTAATTGCTTCACTTTGCTTTAAACATCACGGCTTAGTATCTCAATCTAAATGTAGTGATTGTCTGAACTCTCCAAAAAAAAAAAAACACACATGGGTTACTGATAATGAGGATTTGATTGGACTTTTATCACTTGCCTCTTTAGAAACCCCCCCCAACAAATTCCCCATCATTTTGTTCAGATCTGAAAGACCTCCTCAAAGTCCTACACTGCCACGCCATCCATCTTTTTAATTAGCCAACATGTCAGTGGTGTGTTTGTGTTTGAGTGTACTCACAGATATTTGCGGTGCCCTTGGGTATGGGCAGGTATGAGCCAGCACTCCACGCTCGCCCCTGGTAGTTCCTCTTACAGCGGCCACAGTCGGGCCCAGTGGTGTTGTGTTCACACTCACAGCTCAACTTCTCTTTGTCATATACGCAGCTGTTGGCATGAAGATTGCACTTGCACCTGTCAAAGCAGAAGAGGGGTAGGGTCGAAAGAGGACAGGCACGTCAACATGAGTGAATTTTCCGGTGCTGAATAGAGAACAGACAGCTTTTATTTTGTTGGACAATGCGGCTGAAGGGCAGCGTGTCCTTGAATAGCAGCGGCACTGGAACACAGGCAGAACTGCTAAAACAGTTGCTTTCTCAACTTCAAGAGGTAGTAGTTCAAAGAAAGGCAGGCGACTGCACTAATGAGTCTGGCATCATTATTTCCTCCACTTTCTTTCTCCCCTCTCCGTTCGGGAAGGTAGCACAGTTTTAATTGTCCCACTGGAGGATGCATAATTGTTGTAAGGTCACAGTTGATGGGCGAGAGAAGATCAGGAGGGAGAGAAGGACGGAGAGGTACGGGAGGGGCGAGGAAAACAAGCCAAGTTAAACTGCGGAACAAGCATTTGGAGATTGAAGCCGTCGAAAGGCTCGCAGCTCTGCGGGACGATGAATAGCTCAGAGTTAGCCAGAGGGGGGCACGGAGCACCCGCACGACTACCTTCTCTATGACAAATTAATATGAGATCTCAGAAGCGCATTTTCAGTTTGGTAAGAGGGACTCCCTCAAGGTGCTCTAAATCCTCACTCACATCCTGCTCACTGGAACATCCATTTAACAATAAACTCAGCAAATTCATTTTCTGCTGTGGCTAGATGAGTACTGAGGGGATATCTATCTGTTAATTTAATTTATGAGCCTCGTGCAGCGTCAAGTGCTTTGAATTTTTAGACCTTTGCGGCAGGCAACAACATGACTGAATGTTTTAACATTTACCAAAGAAAAGCTGTGAAAATTCAGTGACAATGCACTGGAACATACAATATGAAGTAGGAGTAGGGGGATATTCTCAGCCCACAAGTGGATTAAAGGATTAAATTTCAAAATCTTTTACATTCAGTTGCTGGCTATATTTCTAGTTGTAGGTTAAGTCAACGTTGCGTCGATGTTTTTCATCATCATGTCCATTTCTCCACAGAAATGACAGCTAATGCTGAATGGTGACACAACACGCGCCCCAAAAATCCTCACTGTCAAGTATAACTGTGTTGTTTTCAGCCATGATCTCGAGCCACTGTCTGTACTGGCTGCAACAAGCATGACTCACCATAGATTAACGGTGCTGTGTTTGTTTATTTTTGGGGGAAAAAAATGCTGCGCGTCAGGTAAAATGCCACTATTCAAGCCTGTCTCCATCATTTTAAAGTGCAATTTCATTAAACATACTGACGGACAGTCACAAAACTTTGAATTTGTTCTCAAAACAATGGTGGTGGTGGTGGGGTGTGATAAAGATGGATGCACGAGGAGGGGGTGATGCCGATGATAACAGATGAGAAACTCCAGAAACAGCTGGCCTCTGTCACCTCACCCAGTCTGTTTGGCCACATCTCGAGCCATGAATAAATACAGTAACTGTTAAAAGAGCCCAGTTTGAAATCACACACCATCTCTGACCCTGGAAATGCTCCAATCTGCTGTTTGCCCCCAAATTAAAGGCTGCAAAGCTTAATGAATGCGTTTAAGAACCCTGTGTTTCACTCATAAAGGTCACAGCTGCAAATTATATCATTTACCGCTAATTACCTTGAAGTCTGTAAATAATAAGCCAGCATTGTTACAGTATTTGGCTTTTTTTGTGCGTGGCTATTTCCCATCACTTAACATCATTCCAAGAACACGAGCACGCCGTGTGCTTTTTGTAATTTTGCGCAACACTAGCACAGTCACACTCCTTTCAAATATTCCATGCATCTCATATCATTTTTTAAAAATCACATAAAAGTTCTGATATGGGACATCTGTTGTTTTGAGTAAGCAGCACAGAAATTGAAAGGTGTGAAAAAGCTTTCTCGGTAAGTAATGCTACAGCTTTTATTTTTCATGATGTCAGGTATATTTTTAATAAGCCTTAGCTGCCTTATGCTGCTTGTCTCATTTTCAGGTTATACTGTAGCAAAAGGCTGCGAATAATAATTAGGCTGACACCCACAACTTTAGGGTTTCTAAGACAACAGAAGCTAATACCATGAATCCCAGTATAATCTTTGAGTTTGTTTTTTTAAGACCTAAGTTACAAATGTGAAAGCTCATCCAAAATAGATATGATAACCTGAAAGGAATCAGATTTGTTATCCTGCAATCATGTGATTTAAATGTATTTGGTTTCAGGCTGATAACGAGGAACACAATTTTAATGTCACCGCTCTGTCCCCAGTTCAAAAATCTCTATTGTAACTTAATATTCAATAACAGTTATAACAAAGGGGGGAAAAGAGATGCAAGTTGCACAATCATTCCATTTTCTGTTGCTTATTTGAGCCTGGGTCACATGGCCCGCAGTCTATATGAAACTGACTTTTCCATGGGATGGAGTGGCGTTCCCAAGCCAGCTCAGAAACTCGTGAGTGTCTCCAACTTGTTCTCAGTCTGCCCAAAAGACCTCACATAGGAGACACCCAAGGAGTCACCCCTAGCAAGATGCCTAAGCCTTCTCAAGTGGCTGCTTTCAATGCAGCAGAGCAGTGGCTTCACTAAAAGCCTTTCCTCAAAGGATAAGCTCCTCACCCCTTTCTCCATGAATTGCCACCTCACTATGGTGGAGGTGAGAGGACTATGCTGTCAGGAAGAAGTAAATAAGGCACCCAGCTAACTCACCCTCAGTAAAGATATCACAGCCCCTCCATGCACTCAGAACCACACTGGGGCAACAGCTCATCCATGAGCCTTTCCAGCTGGACTCTTGGCAAAAGGAGCCACATGAATTTGCCATCTTGTGGGTCAGGAAACTGCAGGAGGAGGCATTGGGGTCCAGTGCTTTGTGGACTGGGAGGCAGTGAAGGGCAAAGGTCTTAGTGGTCTGACGCATGGCTGCCAAAATTGGCATGCTCTTAGTTTTCCTAATATTTCTTGAATTTTCACTCATGTTACAGCGTCTGTCTGACAGCTTTCTATTGTCACAGTTCTGTGTCCCACATTCAGAAAATGTTGTAAAGAAATAAGAAAAGAAACTATTTCGTTTCACAGTCACCCTTGTGAGGCCGCTCTAAGAGTCCACTCTGAGGTTTGAGCTTGAGTGGGAAATTCTTTAGTTACAGTGGATTAAATATATCACAGCACCATCCAGTCGACACTGAGACGTAGCAGAATTGATTGAGAAAAAGTGCCTCAAGTTGAGTCGACGTGCGTGTGCAGCTAAAATCAAGACAAGATCAGAATCGAGTCCCAGAGAGTGCTGCTCAGTGTGCCTGCTCCCCTTTCTGTTGTAAAAAATCTGATTTCTACAGTGTGTGGAGCGGATAGGCAATGTGGTGTGAAATGACTTCACATGGAGCCCTTTGCGGTTTAACCTTCAGCTTCTTTTAACATCTGCAACATTTTAATCAGCGTCCAGGAATGATAGTGCCGTCGGCATAATGATGGAGGCCGCCAGTGAGGCCCGCAGGGCCTCATACCCGCCAGTGTGCTGTGCTTCCAATCAGCACTGGCTCCTGAACGTGAATACCAGGGGAATCTCCCTCACTGCTGCACCAGCAACAGCAACTTCAGAGAAAGAGCCAAGTAAAATTGTATTTAACAGCAATTTAATAGCAAATCTCCTCCAAGGTTTCCCACGAGAACAATGTTGTGTCTTCATTTCCTGTTGGCCCTGCTCTGCTTTGAAAGCTCTGTGGCGTGTTTTCTCCAAACTTATCATTCTGCTCATTTCTCTCTTCTCCCTCCACCTATTAGTCTGTCATTTTTAACTTAGCTCCAGTCTCTCCCATTAATAAATATTCATGGACCGAAGGCATCTTTGTTTTTGTGTGGTGCTCTCAAAGTGATATTGCTCAAGGCATTATTGAGTGTGCCAGCCACCTGTGAGCTAAAGGTCCTGATATGTATTCACAAAATAACCCATGAGTCTGTGAGCTCAAATTGCTAGACTAGACCCCCCCGTCAAAAAAAAAGAAAAGAAAAACCCAGGATGGAAAAAACTTTGAAGTTTTGATTCCATTTTGTCCAAGAGAAAAGAGCAAGTATATTCTTATATCTGACAAGGGTTTAAAGTTTTCCTTGAAATGTTGGAAACAGAAGATATTGTTTTTTTTCCCCTTTTATTCTGGTGGAGCAGAGCAGCCCGTCGAGACTTAACTTACCTGGAGCAGCTTGTCTATGAATTCTGCAGTAATGGAATTCATAGACAAGCTGTCACTTGGTGTTGGCTCTCACTGCGGTATTGTATCACTTCCTGTTCCTGCATCGGAGCACAGTGGTGTTTTGCTGTCTGCTAGTTGCTTGAATCTGCATAGTTTGATTTATCTATATAAAGATACAATTCAGTAAAAGTCTTCACGTGCTTTATCTAGAGCACATTCTCTGCTGAATCACCGGCATTCACATCATTTTCTTTGTTTGTAGTAATTCGCTAGCTTAGCGCAGCTAATAGCCTAGCTCTTAGCCGAATAAACTAATATGGC
>VUQK01027500.1:13624-26017 GCA_015106715.1 Bujurquina vittata | reverse complement strand
AAAGATGCTGCAGCATTGATCAGTTTGGGTCCGCAAACTGCAAAGGGTTTGACTGCTTTTGATCTGTGTGTGTGTGTGTGTGTGTGTGCGTGCATGTGTGTGTGTGTGTGTGTGTGTGTGTGTGTGTGTGAGAGAGAGAGAGAGACAGGGAGCAAGCATTTGTAATGATGTAGTGTCAATGTGCCTCAAAATAATAAGATTTTACTTTTAATTGTTTTGTCTTATCTCATATAATCCTACTAATATCACTAACCATTAAACTTTGGCAACCCTCTTCTTTGTTACTTAATCCCAGTGTCTGGAGCAGACACTTCACAAGGCTACACCAACTAGGGGCCATAATCTGAAACCAGGGTAAGACCCAAAGAGCAGGTGTAATTACAGAAAATGCTGGCAGTTTTCCAGAGGGGTTAACTCTCAGTACACTTTGCTTCTTATCCTGGGTGAGGATCATTAGTAGCTCAAGTGGTCATTGTGTTAAAGTCTTAAAAACAAGCTCACCGGAAAGACCTGTTGTATAATCATTTTCAGTGACTGAAATGAGTGACTGCATGCCCCCGCCTCATGCATCAAAATATAACTATCCAACTAAGTGTCACCGCAAAAAACTGAAAAGGAATAGTTGCTGAAATGCTATAAACAACAGTTGAGATGGAGAAAGAAGCAATTCAGCAACAAAGTAAAAGAAGCATTATAAAGTGCACTTCCCGGGAGCTGTCCGTTCAGCACCACAGAGTCACAACCAACAACACCACAAGCTGAGTAGTATAACAAGTATAACCTCTCTTTTGTCAGTCCAATCGTCTCAAATTGTCACCATGTTTTTAAAAAAATTAGGATGACAAAATTATTATTATTGCTATAACTGGTAGTATTTATTTATTTTGGCAATTCCACAAAATCTTAATATGCAAAATAAAATGTGGAAAATGGCCAAAAGCAATTGAGACCAAAAGTGCAGTAATTCATACAGTTACGTCCAGAAGTCTTTGGGCAATGGCACTTTTTTATTTAATTTTTTTGGTTTCCGTTTTAATTCATTGGGATTAACAAGGCTACGGCCAATGCCATGGCATTCCCTCCACCATATTTGGAAGTACGCTTTGGATCATGAGCTGTTTCTTTTACCATCAATCTTGTACAAGTTCATCTTGGTTTCATCTGTCCAATAAATTTTTCACAGAACTATGCAGGCTCTTTAAGGTGTTTTCTGGCAAAGTCTAACTTGGCCTTCCTGTTCTTCAGTGTAACAGGTGGTTTTCATCTCTGCATTTACATTCAAGAAGGAATCTCTTGATTACAGACTTTGACAATGAAATGCCTACCTTCTGAAAGGGCTGCATGTATGGCTGCCTTCTAGGCCTTTCCTGACTTTCTTTGTGTATGTGGAAAGAATGGCATGGATATCACATGTTGCCATTGTTCCATGTGTTACATGCAAAACTGGAAGTGGGGAAAGCAGCAGCAAGAATTTGATTTAATGTTGCGCCTGAACTAAGGCTCTCTGGATTTTCTTTAATTCTTCTATATTCCACTATTCAGTGGTATCCATGTCCCACGTTCAGATGTCTAATCAACCAGCTGTGAAATACATAATATACAGTTTACGTTTATAACTTTAAACAGCCCATTACATGTTAATTATAATCATTAATTCCAAATGAGCTCAACTGCTGAGATCATTTGGAAGAGATAACAAATGCTTATGGTCCCATGGTGATAATTTGACCTCATCTGAAAGGTAAAAAATATTATGCTTTGTTGTCTAATCCCTTCACCTAACATCATGATCACCATCATTACCTTGCTAAAGTTACATCACCTCACTAAAGGCTAAAACCTGGAAAATTCTATATAGCACTTTTTCTTTGTTTGACTGTATTCTTCTCCTCTTTTGTTAGTTGCAGCTCTATTGTATATTCCCATTCTGCTTGAAGGCTGAAGCACCATCAGATGGCAATACATAATGAGCACCTACATTCACTGGCCTCCGTAAAAGATAACTTGCTCAGAATGGCTTTTCATGTCTCAATGATCCCATTATCAGGCAGTTTTTATTCATCACTCCCTGTCGTCTTCAGATCAGAATCAAATATCTTGCTTGGGGAGGTTTAGGATCTTACCACAAAAATACACACACTGCTGTTGCTGTGTGTGTATTTGCGATCGAGGTGATTTTGACAAACAGAAACAGTATGATGACGCTGTCAACAGTTCTCCCTCTGTTAGAAATACTGTATGTGCTCCAGCTTGAGAGGGGGGGATACAGCCATATGGTGTTTTCTTCACTGATGAGGCTCTCTTCTCATGTCGCCTATGCTGATATGGCTAGCTCAGTGGGAGGTCTGATGGATAAAAACTCTTTTTGCTATTTCAGATTATGTACCACTGTAGAACTAATCATTTTTCTTTCAATTAGGTCACAGCGAGTGTTCTAGTTGACTTTAAGTTTTCAGTTTATTAGCATGTATGCTGTAAAGTCTCACATTTGCTATTTTCGTGTCAGAAAGTCATTATAACAATAACTCTGAGAGACACGTCCTTGGTGCTGTCAGGCAACTTATATTGGTGTCTACACACTGTTTAGTATTGCTTTGTGAGCCAACACTGCCAGGCACAACAGTATCTTGGTTGATTTATAGAATAATGTTGGCTTTTATAATTTTTTTTTGATTAATTTTTTTCCCCCTCTTCTTAAATTCAATAACGATGCTAGTACATGCATACGGCTCTCTGTTGCGTGGCCAATCATGCACTAAACAGTACAATTGAGCATACAGCATCTCAGGTAATGTACAGAGTCGATATGGATGTATTTCTTACAGATATGGGGATAAATAGAGATAGGAATGGGGATAAATGGAAGGGGCATGAATTTAATTCTGTGCCAATAAAACTAGCTTTTGCAGAGTTGCTTGCAGATGGTGGAAGAAATGGTGGAAAAATAACCTCTAACACATTCATGTTAAAGCCAACACAATGAGTGTTATGAAGCACAGATGGTCAGGGTGGTGGTTTTATTTTTTTAGAAATGATGCCCCAGTAGAGGCTCTAAATCACCTCTGTCTTCATAGCACGTAAAATCAATGTCACAATCAAATCGAAATTACATTTTTACACCCCCACCCCCCAAACTGCACATGCATGCATAATGATTTACAGTTAAAGACAGAAGAAAATTTAAACTGAAGGAAATGGCTTATTTTTTTCTGAATGTAATGCAATCGTTGTCAACATCTCCCCAAGCTTCAAAGCAGTTACTCAATCATCAGTGTGGTGGAGGTGGCTGCAAGTAAAGGAGAGGTCAATGAGCAGATTAGTCATGAAACCCCGACAGGAGGGACGATTATGAGGGCAAATGCAGCCGAAGAAAAAGGGGAGGAGACACAGTGAAAAAGGCTCTCCATTAATGAAATGGGTCACCACATGAATGTTGAATGCACTTTGTGGAAGGTAAAGAAGAGAAAAATGCCTCTAATATGCCTGGTTTCTGCACCAAGACCCCTTTTCTAGAAAAAAATTGACTGCCCTAGCTTGAGGGTAAGAAGCTTTTATGAGAAATCAGATTGAAAAATGTCTGATTGCACCCAATGACAGTGTCATGATTTTAATGTAACACCCATAAACCATTCGAGTATATCATTTGTGTGGTAGTATTTATATTTATTCATCAGGCTGGGATTCAAAAATGCCTGCATTATCTGTGCGTGCGTGTGTGTGTGTGTGAATTAAGGTCAAATTCCTGTTGAAGTACATTTGGATTTAAGCAGCACAATAGTGGAAAGCTATTGCCTAGAAGATTTGTTCACAGAAATGCACATACATACGCCAATTAAACATAATATTATGATCACCTGCCTAATATTTTGTTGGCCCCCCTTTTGCTGCCAAACCAGCCCTGACCCATTGAGGCACAGACTCAAATAGACCCCTGAAGGTGTGCTGTGATATCTGCACCAAGATGTTAGCAACAGATCTTTAAGTCCTGTAAGCTGTGAAGTGGTGACTCCATCAATCAGACTTGTTTGCCCAGCACATCCCACAGATGCTTGATTGGATTGAGATCTGGAGAATTTAGAGGCCAAGTCACCTCAAACTCATTGTTGTGCTCCTCAAACCCATTCCTGAACCATTTTTGCTTTGTGGCAGGGTGAATTATCCTACTGAAAACAGCCACTGCCATCAGGAAATACTGTTTCCATGAAAGGGTGTACATGGTCTGGAACAATGCTTAGTTAGGTGGTACCTGTAAGTAACATCCACATGGATGGCAGGATCAAAGGCTATCACACTGCAGGTATCACACTGCCTCTGCCTGCTTTCTTCTCACAGTGCATATTGGTGCCAGGTGTTCTCCAGGTAAGCGACACACACGGTCATCCATGTGATGTAAAAGAAAACCTGATTCATCAGACCAGGCCACCTTCTTCAGTTGCTCCGTAGTCCACTTCTTATGCTCACCTGCCCATTGTTGGAGCTTTCAGCATGGCTAGTCTGCAGTCTATACAGCCCCATACACAGCAAACTGCGATGCACTGTGTTTTCTGACACCTCTAAATCAGAACCAGCATGAACTTTCCCCATGTCCATCAGTGAGCCTTGGCTGCTCATGACCCTGTTGTTGGTTCACCACTGTTCCTTTCTTGGACCACTTTTGATAGATACTGACCACTGCAGACTGGGAACACCCCACAGGAACTGCATTTTTGGAGATGCCATCATAGTTTGGCCCTTGTCAAACTCACCCAAATCCTCACATGTGCCCATTTTTCCTGCTTCTAACACATCAACTTTGAGGAGAAAATGTTCACTCACTCCCTAATATAACCCACCCACTAAGAGGTGCCAAGATGAAGAGATAATCAGTGTTTTTCACCTGTCAGTGGTCATAATATTGTGCTTGATCCGTGTATATGAAAGGCTGGAAACACACAAACACACACACGGTCTCAACAGTGGAAATCCTGTATATTTCTCATCTTGGCCAGTCCAAGTTAAAGACAAAAATTAAGTTTGTTACATGTACGCACTACTAATGACGGTAAAACTATTGTGACATAATAATGTACAAATACACATGAACACAATCAATTCTGTGTGCAGTTGAAGTGTTAATATCATCTTTCAAAGTGAAAAATGAATGTTGCTTCATCCCTGCGAACGAGAAAAAGATTTGTTGAGGCGAGGTGCCGCCTGTCCTCTGTTCTCCTGATAAAATCTTTCATGTCACTTGTCGCTTTGCTCCTCATATCTGTGGACTCAGTTGATTCCTCTGGCCTGTGATAAATAGAAGGGATTGGCTCGTGCACCTTCTGTGGGTTCAGTGTCAGTGAAATGGTGGCTTAGCGCTTGATTTTTCTTCTACAGGAAGATTTAAGTGTACTTCTTAATATAGCTGGACAGAACTACACTTTTAAACCCAATTTGTTCTGTTATGTTTATCATCACTAATAAACACCAGCATCAGTTGCCTTTACTAAGTAAGTAAATACATACAAATACACAGGAAACTTCATTAGGTACACCTTTGCTAGTACTAGGATGGATCCAGCTGCCTTAATTCTTGGCATAAATTCAACAATATGCTGGAAGCATTCCTCAGAGATTTTGGTCCATATTGACATGATAGCATCACACAGTTGCTGCAGATTTGTTGGCTGCACATCCATGATGCCACTCTCCTGTTCCACCATCTGGTGACTGTGGAGGCCATCTGAGTACAGTGAACTCATTGTCATGTTCAGGAAATGAACATTGAAATGAGGTTAGTGACATGACGCATTGTCCATCAGAAGATGGGTACACTGTGGTCATAAAGGGATGGGAGATGGTCAGCAACAATACTCAAGTAGGTTGCGGTATTTAAATTATACCCGGGCCCAAAAAACCCAAAGTGTGCCAAGAAAATGGCACACAAAAAAGAAATTTCCGAAATACTCTGCATCATGCGATTGGCTGATTAGATATTCATTTTAATGAGCAGTGTAGCTAATGAAGTGGCTGCTGGGTGTATATTCTAATTCTGACCACTATGGAAGTTACGTTTTTACAACTCAGTCCATTTTAGTTTCATATGGTAAAGAGTATGAATGTAATGAAAGTTATATCAGAAAGCAAATGCACTCCCCATGTTTGTTTGACACTTGATGCACTAAGTCTAACACAACTTTTCATTATCTCCGCAGTCCAATGATAGCAGATAATATCGCAGTACAGTTCAAGTATTAACGTATTTTCTGCTTAAGATGATTTTTTCCACTGACTTCTATCAAAATATCAAACAAAATAACAAGGTGGCCTCTTACATTTCCACTATTTTAGTGTCTTTAAGACTTCAGTAAATGAAATCTTCCGCTTGTGTATTTTGTGTATCTCAATACTAACAGACCTGGGAAAGATTTTTTTTTTGCCTTAGCAATCTCCTTCAAACATCAGCAATAATTTGAAAGCACTACCTATTTCAAAAGCAAAGCTTGCACTTTCACCTGGCTGTCTTTCTTCACATAAACTACACCTACAGAGATTTCTACAGGCCGCCCTCGTTTTAAATTCTGCTTCAACTGCAACAACTTCAGATGGGGAACAACAGAAGGCAAACACTTGGCTGTTTGTGTTATTTAAAAAAAAAAAAAAAGAAATAGAAGAGGCCTTATAAAAGTCCAGTACAATAGGTTTAAGCTGGATTGTCTTTGGAAAGGGGCTATTCAGCAAACAGAGACTAAGCAGTCAAAATCCATCCTTCTTTCATCCTGTTGTTTGCATGTGCAAGTGGTAGGCACTGAAAAAATAAAAAGACAGAGTGGGTTTAAAAGGCAGCAAGGAGAATCTGTACTTGGAAAAAGACACTTTAGAGGTGGAAACAGCACGGCACCACCTGTGCGTTTCTGCTGTTTTACCTTTCACTGTGTTTCGTCTTGGTCCCTACTTTGTCCGCTCTCTCACGGCTCTCCTTTTCTCTCCTGCTCCCGACTCACTTGCACACATGTGACTCATCTACCAGTCCAGCTCCTTCAGTACATATATCACAAGCCTACACTCTATTTTCCACCTCATTGTTCAATCACCTACGTGGTCCTAGTGGCCAAACTGTGAATTTCTTTTTCTTTTCTTTTTTTGTTCAGTCTCTCTGTGGATTGTTTAAGCTGTGTGAATAACCCTGTACTTATCTGTGCTATATCCCCAGTCTCCTTGTGTTCACTGTGTCCTGTCTCAACCAGTGAGCGCTGGCCTGTGCAGTACCACCTTTCTCTTGCTTAGAAACAAAAGTGAGTTAAAGTGTTAAATTTCGCCAGTGCTGTTTTGACCACAGAGATAAAGTAAATATATACTAAACAGTCACACTCAAATTCATCTCCCAAACACAAGCAAGTCGAATAAAATGCAGACACAGTTAAGTGTTGCTGGAAATGAAATGCAAACTACTTCTAACCATTACAGAAATGCATTGCTTCACAGTGGATAGAGTTTTTCCTTTTGTCACTATTCTATGCACATTTCACGAGGCTTGTATGTTACTGTTTTTGACTAAAACAGTAAAAAATTAGAGAGAAAACCACTATTCCCTTCTTTAAGCAGATATGGTGATATTCTTGGTCGGGTATTTTACTAGCACGGTTTAGGTACACTTGTTAACTCACAAAGAAAGGCCACTGAAAATCTATAAATAGATCACCTTTTTGGAAGATGACAAAGATACCTGCAGTGCATGACGTGCCACTGAATGGTTTGATGATTATGAAATGAGCATGGCCTTCATAGTCACCATCGCTCCCTGTGTGGATGCAGTCAGGAGCACAGCTATATACTTTCTGAGGTAGATGCAGATATATTTTTAGGTCTCCAGAGCTCTTGTCTGTCGGGGTCCTGGTTTTGATCCTTGCTTGCTATTTTGTTTCTAGTGTTGCGATTCTAGAATCTGAATCTGTTTCAACCTTCCAATTAGGTGCAGCCAAGTGGCGGAAAGCTTCCACCTTGGTGGTGTCAAAATCTCACCCCTGCTTTTTTGCGGATGATGTGGTCCTGTTAGCTTCATCAGCTGGTGGCCTCAAGCTTGCAGTGCAATAGTTTGCAGCCAAGTGTGCAGCAGCTGGTATGTGAATTAGCACCTTTAAGTCTGAGGCCATGGTCCTCAGCTGGAAAAGGGTGGAGTACTCACCCCGGCTCAGGGACGAGTTGCTGCCCCAGGTGGAAGAGTTCAAGTATCTCAGAGTCTTGTTCATGAGTGACGGGAGAAGGGAGCAGGAGACTGACAGAGAGATTAAGGGTGTGTCTGCAGTGATGTGGACACTGCACCGGTCTGCTGTGGTAAAGTGGGAGCTGAGTGTGAAAGGGAAGCTGTCGATTTACCAGTCAATCTACGTCCCTCACCTATGGTGACGAGCTTTGGGTAGTCACAGAAAGAATAAGATTGAGAATACAAGCGGCAGAAATGAGCTTCTTCTGTAGGGTGGCTGGCCTCTCCCTCAGAGATGTCCTGGGGAGAGGGAGGTCTGGGCGTCTCTACTTAGGATACTGCCCCCCACCCCAGCCCTGAATAAGCCCAAGAAAATGGATGGATGGATGGATGGATGGATGGACAGTGTTTCTAGTTATGGATTCCTGATTTGATTTCTTTGTTACTCTGATAGTGAGTTTGATTTCTTGTGTTATTGTTGAGTCTTTAATTTCGGTTTTTACTTCACAGATTTTCTAGTAAGTGTATTTCTTTTGCAAGTTTGTGTTTTAGTTCAAGTTTTCATTGTTATTCTGTTGAGCTTAAGTTTATCTTAAACTTCTATCTCTTGTCTATTAGTTTTGAAGCTGAAAACACCTTTCAATTTAAAATTTTATGGAAGTCATGTTTTCACTAATCACTTCACTCTAACTCTTATTTACAGCATGCTTCAAATGGATTTAGATTCCCTGCTCAAAAAATATCTATTTATGCAACTTGTTAAACTGTATCTTAATAATGCCACTGAATGAACCCTAACCCTAAGTTACAGTAGCAGAAACTGTAAGCGGTGCATTGTCCCTGGAATTTGCATTCAGCTGATCATGCAAGAAATGTATAGATGTGTTTATACTTAGTTCTAATGTGCTTCAAAGTTTATTAGGCAGTGGGACAGTGTCACAGCTGAGCACACTGACTAACCTTTAATGTATCAGTATAAACATACAGAGCAGAGAGTGCACTTAGTGGTAAAATAAACATAGGAATTTGAGTTAAAGTATTTATTTTTTCACCCGTGGTGATCGAATCACAAGATTGATTTCTGCAGCATCACGCTCATCTTATTTGTAGCACCATTTTACTGTAACTTTTTATTTTGATAGCTTTTTCCTGATAGTGTCTCCAGGTTAGGTGGTGCTCAACTAACTGATCTGTTGTGCAGAAGAAGAGTCAAATGATGTCAAATAGCTCTTTCTGTGCAGGTGTGCAGAGATCCTGCAGCAGAAAGCCTGAGTCAAAAGAAGGTTGGTATTAATAATGGTTGTGATGCCTCTCAGTCTGGGGTTTTAATGAACATGTAATGTTGTTAGATTTCAGGGGGAAAAAATGACTGCTTGACAGGTGTCAACAAAACAGCCAGGAATGCATCCTTCAAAACTGATACATTTTAGATAAAAAAAAATAAAAATAAAAAAATCAGGAGAAATGAAATAACCGTCATTTACTATGATCATCATCATCTCAGTCTGGACCAACCAAAACATCTGTGCCACTAAAAAAATGTATCAACTGTCTTTTACAACAGTTCGATAAGCAAGGCTTGATTGACAGGGAAACATCACTGCTCACAAAACTTTGGTCCTGCCATCCAAGACTAAGCTCCGTTTTTGTCCACTGCCACAGAGAACACAGACGTGGCGACACAGGTCTGATGTTGCCAGCAGCTGTACGCACAGCTGTGGCCTCTGAATATGATGCACTATGATCTGCTGTTGCCAGCACAATGTACTTTCTGCCTCCGCCTATGCTCTACTGAATCATTCAAACTCCCCCCCCTTTTTTTTGTTTTCTTGTTTTTTACCTTCACGGTTCACATGTGTATTGCTTGGGCAAGTTTTTTGCAGCTGGGAATATCAAATTAATTGGATGGGAGGGAAGTTTCTATATTAATACGGCTTGCAGAGGAAAGCACCCACGACAGCTGGCTCCAGATTGGTACATGTTGGCTAAATGACTGTCAATATTAAATGCTCCACTCACGTAAACCACTGAAATCAAATTCAACATTATTGTTCTCATTACTGACGTTAACTAGAGTTTTAAAATGGAGAAGTCAAAGCGTGAGCTGCAAGAGGATAAGGAGACGACTCTGGGAAGCTTTGTGTTGAGTTTTTAAATACTTTACAAGGACAGGTGGAGCTAATAAATCATATTAGGATTTATTTCATGCAGGCTTATGTCACTGTTTGCCTGCTTGTCTCCACCTCTCTGCAGCTGCTGGTTGGTTCCAAAGACTTTCAGATGCTCTTGTCCAAACAGCCTTCCATCGAGTATGCACAACTTTCAAAGCTCTCACAGGCTTATGAAGCACAGTAAAGTTTCTGCTCCAACTGATAAAAATTTCTTTTGAGCTCCTCAACCTGGCAATCTTGAGCTGGGAAGGTGTCAGCTAGAGATGAACTAAAGGAGGAGGATCAAAGACGTGGAGGTAAAGAAACGGCTTGGACAGAAGTCAGCAGCAACAGGTGATTTGGTGTTGATGGAAGGAAGAAGCAAGAGGCATAAAGGGATGGAGAGGCTGCTTCAGCTGTATGGTAGCTAGCTGGGGGAACACAGATGCAAGATTATAAAGTGAGGTAAAGGCACTCTGAGATAAATGAAGGTCCATAACAGGTCAAAAGCATAGCAGTTCCAATGCTGGGTAAAAACACAGACAGTCACCACACTGGTGACTATGAAGCCTCATTGTTTTCTTTGCTCTTTTTAAATTCTATTTAAGAGGTTTTTAGTGCATTAAAAACAATTGCAAAGTGAAGGCATTAGTTTCTTGCCCTGAAACCTATTTTAATATACTTCATATAACTGGCAAATATTTGGATGCAAACTCTAATGTGATATTTAGAATCCCCATATAAATGTATCATTTCCTACATGATGCCAATACAAACAAAGACAGTAGAAATTTAAGCAGAGTTTTGACCTTATTTGACCTTGAAGAAGAGGTCAGAGGTCCAAAGTAACATGATATTTAGAATCCCCATATATCATGCAATATATGCCTAAATGTTGTCAGCGTTTTATATAGCTCTGTATACCATTATTATCACTTTGACCTTCAGATCAAGCTATTGACACTGAAGGAGAGGTCAAAGGTCAAATGTGACATTTAAAATCTTTATATGAAACTTACTTTATGTTGACAACACACCAAACTTCATATAATCATAGTTTACAGTACAAGTAATAAGGTTTTTTGCCAATTTTTGGCCAATAAATTGTTAAGTGGACCCTGAAGACCTTGGTGGATGTAGGCCAAATTTGAATGGATTGTTAACATGACCCCACTCTGCACCCCTACGAAGTTTTACTAGAATTCATTTGAAACTTTTCAAGCTACAGTGTTTAGAAACAGAATGGCATGTGCATATACAAATACTACAAAAAGCATAACCTCCTTGGCAGAGGTAATAAAACTCCTTCATCTCATAATTCACAACTTTTCCTAAAATCAGTTTGTTCGCCATACTGTATGTGGAATTTTTGTGACATGCTTGGTGTCCTGGTGACCTGTGTGTTACACACATTTTGATATGAATGCTGCTATACCAAGAACCAGAGCTGCCATGATGTGATTGAGAGATACATATACAGGGTTCTGTAGTTAGATAAAAGATGAATAATTACTGCAGGGCTGAGCGGCTTGTGGATGGGCTGTTGAGCCGGGGTACAGCGGGTCAGAGTGTGTGACGGAACGTGGGGAGAACTGGGCGGGTTGCTGGCTGTGCTGAGCAGCAGGGGAACTGTAGCTGAACCAAATAAAGAGTCCAGAGTGTGGCGTACTAATCTGAGAAAATAAAGAGTGAAATCCAGGGCAGAGCAGCCAAATCAGATGGACTGCAGGCGTGAGGAGCAGCACTGAGGAGGCGAAGGGCTGCAGACTGAGGCGGAGCAGTGGAGACGGTGCATGAGAGAGGCTGCAGGTCCAGTGAAGAGGAGGCAGATGTGGATGAGATGATAAACTTTCTCTGTTGTAATTTTACAATAATTCATTTGTAAAAATGTGTTTCTTATTGTATCGCAATGAGGTTAATTTTAAAATGTTTTCAAATTAAATCGTTATTTAACTTGTGGCTCCTTTGAACGGGGCTCCACTTAACCAAAACCACTGAAACAAAAAAAAAAAAACACCACGCAGTATATGAAACAGTTAAAAAAAAAAACATAGCAAAAAGAAAAAAGAG
>VUQK01027500.1:0-10710 GCA_015106715.1 Bujurquina vittata | reverse complement strand
TTTTACATGCTTTACAGTTCTGCAGGCTGTAGTTACTGTAAAGCATGTAAAAGGAATGTGAGTGAGCGAGAGCGAGGGTCTGAGCAATTATTCCAAAGTCATACAGTAGATAATTAGAAAATCCCCTCAACTCTCCACACTTTCTCTCTCCATACATCCATTTAGTTCAGCTGATACAATGAAACAGTGAGGGTGTCAAATTCTTTTAAGTCACCAGCCAGAATGCATTGTTCACATCCATCTCACAGCTTCATGCCTGGTTTGATTTGAAATTCTCAGCATTGATTTTTCCCCCCTTGTGCCTTTGCTCTGGTCCTTCCTTGTAATCAGCTATAATAGAATGGTCATGCATGACACTCCTGGCTTCCCTGTAACAACTTTAGCTACATGTTAGAGATGCAAAGAGGACAACTTCTACAAAACTGTGCTTCTTCTCTCTTTTCTAGGTTGACCTACTTTGGCAAAGAGCTTAGGTTCCTTTCTTTGTTTCTCACACTGTTGTGGCAAGGGCAGAAAATCTGCAAACTCTCCTACTGTATTTTCCTCCACACCCACTTCTACTTCTGATCCAGGCTGATGGTAGCTGAGTCCAGCAAAGTAAAATATGCCAGATTCAACCTCACTGGCCCAGCAAAAACTTTCCTGGCGCGTCTCACAGAAGTGTATTCTGGGGGTTAAGGAGCTTATGTCTAGTATACGACGCATGGAGAAAGGAGCTGAGCGGTGATTCGCCATGGGAGGGAGGGAGTTGGGGGGGATGGAGAGTGAAGCCTCTCTGTGTAGAGTGTATCTCATTATGGCTGAACTGTGTGTTACCTTTGGTAAACAGTGGGGAATATTTCTCAGGCGAGCGTCACTCTAGAAGCAGCAGGCTGGTAAACGACCACGGCCCGACGGTGCCGCAATGCCATTGCTCAAATATACAGCCCCACAGGGATGTATGAGTTTGGTCATGATTAGTCAGATAGAATAAATAATCTGCTCTTATGACAGCTCTCTTCGTTTCAGTGCGTGTTGAATGGATGCCACGTCCAACTCTTTTTGTGTTGGTAAATTCCCTCCAGTTATTTTTGCTGAATGACCTTCTCAGTCACAGGAAAAGTCAAAAATTCAATTTCTAAGAAAAGCATTCATTATCACAGCCTTTGTGCTCAAGGGTACCTGCCCATTTACTGTGCATTAGAGGGATGTGTAGTATAGTCGTACTCAATTTCAATAGCATATTAAGAAAATCAACAAATTAGAGATGTATTAAACTGCTTGAAGGAATTTGACAATATTAATGCGAATGCAGATTATCACAACACAAACGTGCTTTGGCCAGAGCAGGATGAGGATGAGGTCCTTATTGTTTTTAAATTATTACCCAATCTTAATGCTCATAATCAAAACTTTGATTTACCTTTCCCCAAAACTACACTGCTTAGAACAACTATTTGCTGAGACTGAGCAGGACACTGCTGATGTTTATATTTCTAGTCTTCTTCCCAAGTCTATCTCCAGGCTGAGAAATGCTGCAACACACACACACACTGCTGTGTGCCACGCTCTGCCAACTTGACTTCAACACTTCCACATATTTCCTCGAATTGTTGTGACGTTCTGCACACTGCGCTTCTGTACAGCTGAGTCTCTCACATGTGAAGAGCAAAACATGAGTAATTAAATCTTCATTCCTTCACCCACACTGCCACATTCACATCTGTTAAATTGAAAAACTGCACTGTGTAAAACAGATCCACTTAAGTTGACGCGCCGGTGACTCTTGTAGTATAGCGTCAAGAAGCGGGGGGGGAAAGCTTTCGTTGGCCTTTCCGCTAACGCTACAATGGGGTCTTGTTTTGATGTTATACGACCCTCCGGAGACTTTGTAAATCAAAGTCTAATTACAGCGTACAATGACCTGATGGCTGAAATAGTACATCTGATGTGCTCTGCGGGCTAAAAGACAGCTGAGTGAATTCTGTGTCTAAAGTAGATTGCTTCAGCAAACTGTAAGCATCTTGGTTAATTAAGACATGCTGACAACTGGTGAACTCTGCACAATGTTATAGATCCACTGCCTAATTGGAAAGAATGGTCAACACATTTTCTTCACTTCTTGGCAGTTGTACTGTGGTTGCAATAAGACCTTAGAAAAATGAAAATAGGAAAGCATTCACATTGTTAATTTTAAAAGTATCCATTCAATGAATGGATCAAGTCATGGCTAGATTTATAAGGAAACTCTGGGTAACACTTTTTTACACCCCTGCTGACTAGTACCGACTTCACAAGTTTGACCAGACTGAATTATCAAAGTCATGACGTACACTGGGCCTGCCTGTTTAAAGTCCCTTACATTCTGGTTCCCTGGGGTTGTTACCCACTTTTTCTTTTTGGTAATCCACCCTTGAGTCCATCAAACAGCATTGGTACAGACTGATTTATGTCTTACCTGCCCTGAACTTTGATGTCAGAAATGGCGTAGAAGTATCTGGAGAGGTTGTTCTCATCCACCATTGTGGCGCCTGTGGCAGGTCGGAGCAGGCGGATTCTCAGATCAGTAATGGTAAAGAAGTCCCTCAGCTTCTTGGTTGTGTCCAGTTGTCCATAAAGTGAGGCCATGTTGTGGAGCCGGGGTCCAGCAAACAGTGCAAATCGGTCCTTGATCTCAAAGCGTACAGTTTTATCATACTTCCACACGTAGCCTCGTGAGTACTCCTCAGTGCAGATAATGTCCAATAGGGTTTGCTGAGTTAGGTCTTGCACTGTCTTGGGCTCCATGGTGAAGGCATCCAAGCAGTCAGTAGCATAGAACTGGTAGGGCTGCCAGGTTCGTCCATAATCTAGTGATTTTTCTAGGACCATCTGTTCAGGTCTGCCTGACTCAAAGGTGAGGACAATGTCGTCAGTCAGCTCAATGGTCTTGTTCCAAGATAGAGTGATGTTGACCAGTAGGGCTTTTGGGTACTTCTTCCAGGAGGTGGACTGCCAGAAGGTTGTGGGGTTACGGCCCTCGGTGTCAAACATGAGCTCTGGAGGATGGGCAAGCTCCTCAGTGCTGGCATCACATTCATTGTTACACATGTAAGGGTTTTCCTACATAGGGAGAGCAGAGGAAACAAAGAGAAGAAAAAGAAAAGGCAATGAAAAATGTTGCTCATAGTAACAAATCAGGTCTTTGTCAGAGTTGATTATTCAGAGAACTTTGTATAATCACGGCATTGTAAATGCCATATAACACCATGGCACTGGGAAAGTATTTGGAGAAGTCCTGAGCTCTGCATAATAGAGTGAGGATGTCTCTCTAATGGGCATTCAATTATAAACATTGCTTTCCTTTTTTTTTTGCACATTTATCATTTAAGAGTCAGCCAAACACCCAGTTGCCAGGATAAAATACCATCATTGTACACACTGGTGGAGACAAGAGGTGGCCACTAAAATCTGACAACCCCACAAATCAGAGTGTGACGCCTATGTACATAATGATAGAGGTAGGTGCATCCAGTAACTACTATTTTTCTAACACTTTTATCGAACCATTTTCTATTTATATATCTATAGCAGGCATTCTAGACTGTTTTAATCAAATGTCACAGCGGTTAAAGTGGACCAGAATGATCCAGAATGGTGTTCCAGCACTCTTGATTAATTAGTTACCAAATCTTACAGTTTAAAACATAATACTGTCAAGAGAGTTCATTTTTGGTGTGCTGCAGCCTGGCGATGCCTCCAGCTGACAGCATGGATATACTTGCTCAGGACTAAGAAAATTGTGACACCCCGCAGTTCACGTTCCCCCTCAACCCATGCTTTTTTCCCATTCCTATCATAGTGATTTCATGTTGCCGATGTCAATAAAGTTGTAGCATTTAGCTGAGGGCTCTGGCTAGCACTAGATGAGCGAGCATAAATCTCACTTTAACCCCTGCTTCTATATGGCAGTCGTGCCTGGGTAAGCATACAGTATGATAGATAAACAGTCATGAAAAACTACTATTTGGTCCGTAGTGATAGTAACTGCCCTCTGTAAACATCATATGATAAAATAAATATCTTCTTCAAACGCCACTCTTTGGGCCTTCATGTGCTTATATCTTTCTAACTTTATTTCTTCAATTCTTTTAAATATTCACCTAAACCTACTGGGTAATTTAATCATTTTCATCAACTTCATTCAGAAAAATATGCAACATATAACTGTCACATCAAAAATTTCACTTGAGGTTTCCAGAGATTCTTCACATGCTTTAAATTCATCAAGCTCCTGGCTTGAAAGAGGTCTCTCCAAAAACATTTGTCCGATTTACCACAAATCATTACCAGGCAATGTTCTCTCTCCTTGCTCCCTGGGGGCTCGATCTAGCTGTCAGGGGGAGGAGGCACTCTTCCAAGAGGACCTTTCAAGTGCTACAAGCTCCAATTTATCAGGACAAGATAATCCACTACTTGATTAGGTGGGAGATGTCACCCTGTGCGTGTGTGAGTGTGTGTGGAAGTGAGTGTGGCGATGTGGTGAGGAAACAGGGACAGGAGCAGGTCTCTGATGTAAGACAGTCTAATGAAGCGGTGAGGCAGAGATCGAGTAAGTTAGAGTGAGAAACAGCTCCATTCGACTAATAAGCTTTGCAAGTTTTTCCTCGTCCTCCAAGGCAAGGTGACAATGAAACAGGGCTCTGTCAGGCCTTCTGACTTTTGGAGGGACCCATTAATATCCTGTCTGGGTTATCCCCTACAGGCTTCTCCCGGTACTGGATAGCGGCGGCTGGGAGGAAATGGTGACGGAAGAAGACAGGCTGGCAGTGGAAAATTCCACTTGGATTTTAGTATACCATCTCATGGTGGGAGGTTAGGCGTGGCATTAACTGCAGCATCTGGTGCACCGTGCAGCCACAGACAGATGTGCAATAAGTCACAGGTGACAGTTATGCATGATTAGGGGGTGTGGGGAGTCTCTAAAAACATACTTGGCATGCAGAATAGTTGTCTTTTTATGGCTTGTTGGGAATGCGTATTCACTGAGAAAGACTTAAAACAGAGCTCATATATAGACTCGAGAGTTGAGAGAAGAACATTTTATTTCTTGTACATTTTTCCATATTTATACTGTATCATAGGAACTGAACTGCTTTTAGTTATTTTATTTCCCATTAAAAAGGTATGTTTTTAATTGTACTGAATGCTACTATTGACAGTGAGATTGTACTCTGTATTCTTGCACTGAGTCATTATCTGCTGCCCCTCCTGCACAATTTAGTTGTGTAATTAGCTCGCTGTAGTAAATAGACTCCATTAGAAGTGAATGTCAATCTGAACTGAATTTAAAAGGAAGACATTACAGGACAATTTTGTTCCGAATCCTAATCTCGTCCACACCTAATGCATGTTTTAAACCTTCCACGTTACCTTGTAGCCACTGCAATAGTTTCTCTTTTGGTTTTTCTAACCAAAGGTGACGACAAAATTGTCAGCTAGCTCACTGAGCAAAGTGCATCTACAGACACTATGGGTACACTGCACAGACAAACATATCCGCTAATAGCTAATAAGTAACATACAAATAAACTAGTACAATTCCCCTGACCAAATTGGAGCATAGACTTCTTGGATGGTCTGTCAGTGAAATGAACCATGCAGCAAGTCATCACGACCAATCACTGACTCAAATTAGCTTAGGTGAAACCTGCCAATCAAAGTGGCCACCCTATAATGCTGCTTAATTTAGAGCCTTAGTACAGATTAAACAGAAACAGAGAGACCAAAATAGTTTATTGTACCAGACTGTAAAGTTGTTTATTTCTGCTGTTGATCAAAACTTGCTCATTTCTGGAGCCTGCTCAGTGACGATCTGTAGTTTTGGCACTGCTACGTTGGCTTTACATGGGATTTTTCTAGCCCTAAAGCTGCCACTTGATCTCGCCTAGTGTACTAAAATGGCTAATGTAGGACTTGGCTTTAATACATTTGAAGAAACAATTTTCTCAAGAATGCCCATCAGCTTATAGTTTGCCATGCCATACAGAGCTGAAAGGCACCTCTTTTGGGGTCACATCTGTGACCTACTTGCTTAGGCCAATGGCTGAAGTAAACAGTCTTAGGGTGTCTCTGTGGGACCAACTGTATCATCTCTGAGGTCAACCTATTTATTCCTTCAGGTCTAAATAATGCTGATCCAACGATCAGCATCACGTAACACCCAGAGATGCACACTCACTTACACACACACATACAGGCTACTCACACAAACTGCCAGCACATCTCTGTAATCAGACAAAGATGTATCCCTATCGATCCCTGCGGCCGTGCAGCTGAAAATCTGCTGCATGTAGCACCTTGGAGCCCTGACCAGTGGTCCTGCGATCCCCCGAACACAGAGGTTAAAAACCTTTCATTACTGTCTCCTCCGCTTCTTGCCTAACGACAAAATACTGCCTTTATGAAGATCAATAGCCGCACTGGTCTGCCAGAGAAGAGCAAGGAGATAAAATGCTGAGTATACGGCCTTATGAAAATCAATACCAGATTTCTGCGTTTTACTGTGGTGTAGTGCTAAGGCCTCTACTAGTGAATTAATGGTTTGGCACACGTTTAAACAACTGACAGCGCCCGGCACGACAACAGCAGCATTTTTGTAATTACAAAAGATGTTTCTATTAATCCCAGTGTGATGATAAGTGGCCAGGATGGGGGGGCAGCCAAAGCAGATTACAAAGCCAGCGCTGAGATAGGGAGAGCGGAAAGGTCATGCCAAATTGGCACTAATAGACATGCAGTCAACCCACCCAAAACACACTGGATTATTAGCACTGTGATTCAGTGATACAGTCTGAGAGAGCAGTTGTTTGTGTGTGAGCGTGTTTGTGTTTGCAGGTGGGCGTTCATATACCAGCAAGTATGTGGTTGTGGGTGGATATTATCAGGAAGCTGCTCTAAATTCCTCTGGTGTTGTCCCCATTATTGTCAAACTGTTCAGGCTAATTTAACCAACCGGCTAGAGGAATAAAAATCAGCAGTGCTGCAACATAGTGGATAATGAATCAGACTCATTTCATTCAGCTGCACTCTGCAGACCAGCATTATTTGTAGTGTTTAGGTAACAGGGAAGTGTTTGTCTATTTGTTTACCAGGGCTTTTAGATATGTTAAAACAATTTGCCCGATGCACTTACAGAGGTAACGCAAGACACCGTTTTGGCTTCAAATTACAGACCCTGGATCTTTTATTGTGACTCTCTAAGTGCTACAATTTAGTGAACAATGATCAGTCTTTTAAAATGCTAATTCTGTAGTTAAACTTCCTATTAAACAACAAAAAAGAACAAAATTATAATTTTTTTAATGCAAATTCTCTCATATTTATTTAAATACTGTATAACTATACTGCACTATGCTGGGGAAAAATCTGCATGCTCTTATTATCTCCTGTTAACATGGATTTTCTCATTACAGCTTTACACACAAAACGGGTTTCCTTTTATACGTTACAACAAAGGGGTGCATTAACCTTTATTTAGAAGGTATTACTGACCCAAACAGTTGGATACGGAGGAGAATTAATACACAAAAGAGGAGAAGAGCAGATAAGTTACTGAGGTTTAAAATAAGACATGACCGTGCTGGCTGACAGCCTTGGCCTGGCCACACAGTAACCACTGATGGAGGATGGGACTTGAGGGAATATAAATTTACTAACTGCAGACAAGCCATCTTGATAGATGGGCTCACACCAATCAAACCAATCCGCTTGTGTGACAGATGTCTTGGACGTGGAACCCAGATAGCAAATTGAATTCACACTCCATCGATTCGTCTTTCTAACTCACCCCCCTTTTCTACTGCTTCCTGTTCTTTGTTTCTTTTTCTAACAAATTTCATTTCAAAAAGGGATCAGTGTTTAAATATAAGACAAATAGATCAATTTTAATATGGGATTTGATCTTTTTTTTACTATAGGGAACTTATTGGAGCAGGGCCTGTAGTACTTCTTGCTTTGAAGAGCACTACAATTAAAATCAATATTAATAGTGGGACATTTCATCAGACAACTGCACATCAGTGTTATTAATCAGTGGATATAGAACAATTTAGGCAATACACCTTCTATGACCTTGATGTTGCTCTGACCACCCAACACTGAGCTTCACTGTTCAAACCATGCTTTAGTGTGGATACTGTGTCATAGACTTCACACATCATGTCAGGGTAATATCCATGGGTAATGTAATATTATAGATGGCAGACATCCATCCAACCAAAACGCACACATGCAATCCTTCCTTGTGGGTTCTTATAACAGACAGGCGAGACAAAGACAGATGATGAGTGACTGGAGTTTATCACTACCACAGCTTCAGACCCGTCCTTCAGTGTTTATGGATTTGATCAAAGAAAAACAGAAAAGAAATACTTCTCGCGACAGTTTATGATTTAAATGATTTAAAACATTTCCGTACATTCACTGTCTACCTGTGATTTGTATTAAGATGGAGGACCACTTGCTGCATCTACAGTTGAAAAATCTACATACAGTCACCATGGCCGTGGATGGCACGATCAGTTTGTGATTTTAATTTTTTTGTAGCTGTTCTTTCTCCAGGGTGGACCAATTGTACAATGACTTTACAGAAAAAGAATTGGATGCACAAGTTCAAATTTATTGGGGATTTTCTCTTATCCACAAAGGGTAAAATACATGCTTCTCTCCTTCTCTCGATGCATACACCCCAACTAATATTTGGTTAAATGACCTTTCCCTTCAACCAGACACTTTTAGTAGCCACCACCAAGCTTCTGGCATAATTCTGACTGGATATTTGACCACTTTTTTGGCAGAATTGGTAGAGTTCATTTAAATTGGTTGGTTTACTGACACAGACGTGGCTTTAAAACATAGTCCATACATTTTCAGTAGGGTTGAGGTCGGGGCTTCCATAAGCTTAATGAGCCATTCCTAAATAACTGCAGCTTCATCAGTTCAAAAAAGTTATTTGGATGTGTCACCACTTTACCAAGGTCTCAATAAAGACCAAAACTGATGAATTGGTTAGTATGGTCTGGAGCAATCCAAGAGCCTCAACGCTCTTGGCTGCCATAAACTGGAAACTGCTGGAAAACCAGCACCACTGTCCAGAGTTTAGCAAATTTACATCATCATGAACTAAGAGGGTACTGAGCCAAAGAAACGCCCTGCTCCAAAACTGACAACTTCATGCTCGACTGAAAATTGCAGCTGCCCACATGAGCAAGCGAAATGTCTTCTGGAGAAAATTTTGATGGGATGAGACAAAGATTTAGCTATTTGACCACAATGACAAGTGGTATGTTTGGAAGAGTAAATAACATGGTATCAACTGTCAAGCATGATGGTGGTAGCATCGTGTGCAGGGCTTTTTTGCTGCTAGTAGTACTGGTTCATTGCATTAAGTGGATGGAATAATAAAGAAGGAGGACTACATCCAAATTCTTCAACTTCATTGCAAACTAACGTTGGGAACAAGTAGGTGTTCCAGCAGGACAATGAATTCAAACACACATGAAACTGGAATGAATAAAACGGGCTCTCATTAAGTTTCTGGAATCACCTTCCTAAAGTCCCGACCTCAAACATATTGAAAATTTGTAGACTCTGCTTAAAATCCAGGTCTGTGCCAGAAACCCAAACAATTTAAATTAACTGCCAAGAAGGGTGTTCAAATTTCTTGGCAGAATTATGCCAGAAACTTCTTGATGGCTACCAAAAGTGTCTGGTCAAGGTGCAACTTGCTAAGAGCCGTTTAATCAAATATTAGTGGGGTTGTGTGACTAGAAAAATCCCAAAAAAATTCAAACATGTGCATCGTGTTCTTGTTTTTTTAAAGTCACAAAAGATGTATGGTGTACAATCATTCTATACTGGAAAAAGAAGAGTTCAAAGAAATCATTAAAATCCAAAATGTATTTTTACTTGATTGATGAGTGTCTTTCAACCTTTGACCAAAGATGTCTTCAAATCATTATACCAATGGGATAATCATAAAAAAATAGTATAAAAAGTTATGACACCGGTATACTCATGCTGTAGTTTTTCAAGAAATCTAGTCATTGTTATGCATATTCTGTCCAAGCTCATGTGTAAATGGACAAGCTGCACCATTCACCCAGGACACAGTACCTGAGCTGTACAGGGCCAGTCGTAATACACTATATTCCTCACATTGATATTAGGGCTGCAACTAACGACTATTTTGATAGTCGATTAGTCATCGACTATTGAAACGATTAGTCGACTAATCGGATTATAAATCATATAATTATGAAATGACACTTATTTAACTATCAGCTTTTACATTTAGCGTAATATTATTTAAAATGCATACCTGTCAAGTCTCCCGTTTTGACCGCGAAACTCCCGTATTTTACCCCTCTGTCCAGCCGTCCTCCGTTTTATTATTTTCACATAAATTTCCCGTATTTTAATATAATAATTAAAAAAAATTATTCCTGCCGCTCCAAACTGAACTCTGTCAGTAGCCTCGCGAGAACTGTCACCTGCAGCAGCCTGGATGGCAGTTCTCGCGAGGTTAGTGCAGACAGCGGGGTTGGGCACAGTGTTGCTAATTTAGCGCATTTTCAAACCCCCATAATGACCTTTTTTTCCCCATAAAGTGACAGCGAAGTCCTCCGCTGTCTAACCGCTCCCATCCCCGGTCGTCGCCTCGGCCTTTATCAACCTTTATCTGTAAAGCAA
>VUQK01027495.1:0-10566 GCA_015106715.1 Bujurquina vittata | reverse complement strand
TGGGTTCCTCCCAGCGGGCCATCCCCCTCCATCTCTTCAGAGATGAAGGTCCAGCCAAGCCAAGCTTCATCCAGGAACTAGTCAGAACCAAACGCCATTCAGCCCAGGAGTTAGTGCGAGCCCAGCCTCATTTGGTTCATGACATGGGCTGGCCAGAGATACACGAAACGTCCCGTTCACAGGCCAAGCCGGAGTCAGCGAACTCATCTCAGCTGAGTGCGCCAGCGTCCGCCGCTCAGGCAGGGAGAGCTCCCCCAGCTGTGGATGACAACCTGGATGTGGAAGATGAAATGGAGGTGAGGAAGAGCCACACAGCAAAAAGCCCTCCAAACACACATTAACCGTCTCCATACATTTCAGTTGGCCCACTTTGCCGTCGCCTGCGTGCAGTTTTAATCAAATCTGCAGAATGAATTCCAGCATGCAGACACCACTGCTGCTCTTTAGAGTTACACTTGGCAGATCAAACGGTAAAAAATGAATAAAAGCCAGCAGGAGCAGAAATTGTGGACGTAGCCTGAAGTAATGATGAGTCATTTCTTTCATCTTGAGCCCAACTTCTTTTTTTTGGTTAATGCCGGTTAATCGCTCTTATTAAACTTAAATCCCTGTGTTTGTACTAAGAGTACTTCTGGAACTGGGGAGGAGAGTTTGAAAGGATAAATGGCTTAGATGGTGTGTCTTTGTTTTCATTTAAGAAATATTTAGGTCTAGCAGCAGGTCATTAATTACTTTGCCTGTATAGCTGATAAAAATATCTGCTTGTTTTCAGCGTATGGTTCATCTGGCAGTTCCACAAGCTGCAGAAGGCTACACAGCAAATCCAGCCTTCTCTGACCCGGAGACGGAGCTTCTCGGTGGGCCAGGAGCCGGCGATTCTTCCCAGGAAGCGTCTGGGTTGTATGGAACAGACATGGAGGACAGAGACAGAGGAGAAGAGGGCGCAGAGGACCGAGAGAGGAGAGGGGGAGAAGACGAGTGGGAGAAAGAGGCAGGGGAGGAAAGTGAGAGAAGGGGGGAAGTGGAAGATGAGAAGGGAGGAGTGAGAGATGATCACGATGTTCTGGATGCCTTAGAGGTCAACCACACCACGCCAGATCTTGATGCCCTGATTGGTTAGTACAAATTGTTTCCCCTATAATAACCCCGCCGCCATGCAGCCGCGCCAACCCCATCAGCACCGTATGACCTCCCAAAGGCTGCTGTTCTTGCATCTTCAAATGCATTTATTCCACTGACGTCTGGGACCGAATGTTTGCCTGCGGCAAAACCAATTCTGAAGCCAAGATTTTTACAGACTGTGCTGCTCCACTTTGGTGGGCAAACATGAGGTTTGCATCTGAAGCTGCAGAGGGAAGGCACTCACAATATTGGTTTTTAAATGTGGATTTTACCAAGGGCAAACATGCAGTCTGGGCACACAGACATGTGGGGCATCACCGAAGATGCAACCGGGCGCTGGAGAGGATGAGATGAAACCATAGACTGTAAATGAAAGATGGCCATAGTTCCTGGGTCTGAAATGTGAAAGCAAAGGCAGTCAGGAGTTTCAGATCCTCATTTTGTAAATTAGAGCAGAGGCCAGCGGGTAATTGCTGCGCATTAGCCAAATGATATGAAAAAAGCTCCTGACTTTGTTACATTCTTTGTCATATTCAAAGTGGACCGTCTCAATGTGTCTCACAGGCTACAGTCCATCTTTGAAGCCCTCCGGCTCCAAGCAGCCCAGCATCTCCATCCCAGCTCAGGCACGTGATTCTGGGCCACAGGAGCATCGTGCGTCCCCCATCCTGGAGGTGAGGACGGAGAAATGTACCAATTTAATCGCATCTGTGTGAATGTGTGTAATGCAGCGGGGCCCAAACTCGGCCCGCGGGACGATTCCGGCCCCGCCCTCCTACTTCCGGTCTGTGAATTATGTTAAAAACAACACACAGTTTGGCCCCTTAAGTGACTTTTTTGACATTTCGCTTACCTTTTTGATTGAAGGGGAAGACGAAATGTCAAAAAGAGGGCGGCCCGTGGGCTGAGTTTGGGCAAACCTGGAGTAATGTAACTAAACTGAGGGCAAAAACTGGCTAACGTGATGTCTGCTGTGTAGGTGGGTCCTTTAGAAAGAGAGCTGTGGGAAGCAGAGGGAGAGGAAGACGTCCTTTCTAGTGGACATGGAGCTCTGCGCTCCTCCATCACTACCACTAGTGCTTCATCCAGCCCTGCCGGAGATGCTGTAGGAACAGCCACCCCAGAGACCGACACCGGCACAGACTTTGGGCTGCTGGGAAGTTATACAAAAGGTACACTAAAGCGATTTCCTTGTTTTACCTCGTTTCCTGTTCCCCTGCCAGCCGCTAGCATTCGTTTGTTGTCAGCTTCTTTCATTTATTTGCTGTTGAAATGGGATAAAATATTTGTGCTAGACATCTTGGGACAGAAATTTCTGGATAGTGACAGATTTTTTTTGTTCTTCTGTCTCTGGATGTGGCAGGTTTTCAGCTTTAATTCGAGGGGTTTATTAGTTATTTCTAGACACGGTTCCTTATTTTCAGGGGTTAAGATGCAATTAGCTGCAATAATATAATCCAAAATAAAATGCTTCAGATCATCAGGTAACATCATTTAATAAGAGGAGAAAGTTGTGAGGTAATTGCCCCCCCCCGAGCCTGATAACTGGTTGTGCTGTCCTTGTGATAACGGAGTCCTTCACGTGGCTGTGGAGGAATTTGAGCTGTAATTCAGCCACACTGGAGGATTTTCCAGCATGAAGGTCTAAGGTTTAAGGTCATCTCAATAACATCCGTGTCCCAACTTCGACCAGGTCGCTCCACAAGCTTCATTTTGGTTTTTTGAGCCATTCCGAGGTGGACATGCTGGTGTGTTATGGATTCTTGTCCCGCTGTCCTGTTGGTGGGAGGTTCTCTCTATGACATGCTGTGTTACTTTTGTTCCTGATGGAACGGGACTCAAACCTTCCAAAAAGGTTCAGCGTTTGTCTCGTCAGTCCACAGAATATTTTTCCCAAAAGTCTCGGGGATCATCCAGACGTTTTTTGGCAGCTGTGGGACGAGCCGCAGTGGTTTGGAGCTCTCCCATGGAGGACATTTTTGCCCAGTCTCTTTCTTACTGTTGATTCATGAACTCTGACCTTAGCTGGGACCAGTGAGGCCTGCAGTTCTTTGGATGTCGGTCTGGGTGCTTTTGCGACCTCCTGGAAGAGTCGTCCACCTCCTGGGAATGTTCACCGCTCTTCCACGTTTTCTCCATGTGTGGATAACGGCTCCTAAAGCCTTAGAAAAGGCTCTGTGACCCTTTCAGACTGAGAGATGTCAGTGACTTTGTGTCTTCCGATTGCTTTTTAAGAGATTTATTGATTCAACAGTTCTGGCAGTAATCAGGCCTGAGTGTGGCTAATTAAGCTGAACTCAGCTTTCCAAAAAAATGTGGTTAATCACAGTTAATTCACGGTTTAATAAGAGGGGGTAATTAGTTCTTCCTGTTTGGTTTTGCATGTGCAGTGCTGGATTTCGAGGTACCCTTTCCTGAATTAAATTAGAGCCAAATATGGTGCAAACATTTCCACAGTTTTTTTGCAACACATTGAGAATCCCTGAAGTGTGGATTTTGTGATGCTTCGTCAGGCCTTTACTGAAGCTGCCTTCAGCTGTTGTTTGTTTGTGTCTCTCTCTGCCTTCAGTTATATTTTCATCCACTGAAATGCAGCTCGATCACATCGAGTTGCTGCACTGCAGAATATTCAAGCCCCTCCGACACACCAAATCGAACTTTTTTTAAAGTCAGGAACAGAAGGAGAGATTGTGACCACGCTTCCTCGGGTCCTTACTCGACTGCTGACTCTTGGGTGCACAAAGATCGGTCTTTAATAACTGAATTCTCCTTTAAACATTCTCCTGAAGACAAATATGCTGGAGATATACATGCTCAGCATACTGGAGATTCCTCCCACACCTTTTATGTTGTACATTTTTACAGCAAATGACATTTATGATGAGTTTATGGTCTCATTGTGGTCTGAAACAAGCTCAGAATTTGCACATATTAACCCTGTAAAGCCATAGAATAATTGACTGAAAATTATAATTTTATTGAAGATTCTGATTCAGATTTTTAGCCTTATGCTGAGCTGTGTTAACCACCTGCCGCCTGGCACACACCTCACAAAATGACACCACTCCTTGGATTCAGCAGTCTGCTCTGGTGTTGTTAAGTTGTTCATTATTGGCTGCAGCGGCCTAAAGGATTACCCTGTTTCTATTCTATTATCTATCGAAAGAGAAGCGGGAGCTTCTGCTTGACCTCTGCTTCGCCGGTTTGTTTCTGCAGGTGACACAGACGATGAAGAGGCTGAGAGGGAGGAAGAGGAAGAGGAAGAAATAGGTCTCGCACACGTTGGTGTATTTACCCACAATCCCACTGCACCTGAAGTTGGCTTGGCTCCCAGCAGAGAGCCTCTGCAGCCCAGTGCAGAGAAAGGTGAGCAGTCACTAATGGCCAGTATCAGGGTTCTCTGATCCCGCCCCCGTGGAAGGATTCGTTCAGCAGATCTATCAGTTTTTTCACTGTCAGAGCAGCTAAAAATGGCGACTGCCTCCTCTGCATTCAAGGATTTAGACCGAAAGACAGAAGTGCAGAGCTGGAGGAGGAGAAGTGGAAAAAGATGGAGACAAGAATCAGACACATCATCCCACTCACCACCGATTCTTCCCCCACTATCGGATTCACCGACCCATCCTGGGATTGGCTGGAAAAGACCACACCCCTGCAATCGCACAGGTCGGAGGTCAGGGGAGGTGGGGTCTCAGAGGTCCTCCTACCAGACAGTGATCTCAGTGGGGTGGAGGTGACACACCAGGTAAACTTGCCAACACTGGAAGCATACAAAGTCTTCTCTCCAGCCATAAAATTCTAGCAATTACATTTTTGTCTTGTTCTTGTTCTTTCAGGTAGTTTGTGTGGACTGGAGCGAGCTGACTGGACGAGGCTACGTCGTCCTCAACGTGACACAAAACATCAACTGCGTAAGTGCAAACAATCCAATACCAGACTCTTTGGACAGGCTGCATCTCACAGGAAGCCACACTGCTTTACAAGGCACCTCAAAAATGGTGGTGATTGGCCGAGGCCCAGCAGACTGCAGGCGCTCGCCTCAGGAAACCTGTCAATCAAAGTGGCCACGCCCCGAACTTTAAAGCTTAGCAGAAAGTGATAAAGAATTCCCCCTCTGTTCAGCTGCTCTGAAAGGGAAAACTGGGTTACACAGACATTTTAAACAGATGAGTCACAGATGAGCGTTTGAGAAACGCTGTTTAATAGCTGAAATTAGAGGTCGTTAATTAGTTGAATTCTCCCCATTATCTGGTGGCTGTGTGCATCTATAGTCCTCAGTGAGATATGAATCCATAGTAATGCACACAATAAATATCAACCTTATTTCATAACATTTTTTTCACATTGAGAAATGCATTTAACCCCATTTTCACTTTAAAGAAAACACGCTGACAGCTTATATATTACCACAGGTACCCAGGCAGTTCATACAGCACCAAAAAGGATGCACGGTGACTTTTGATAATCCTTTCAGCTGATCGACATGAACTGAAAATTCAGTTGATCGTGAAAAACAGGCAGCTTCTGTGATTTGCCGCTGACCCGTGCCTGAGTTCACAGCTCTCACCACTGAGTTTGTTCGAACCAATAACCCAAAAAATATGAAAACAGCCCAAAACCATCATGTGCCATTCAGGGTCTGAGTGCAGCTGTGATGAAGGAGCCGATCTTTCCACTCACAGTGTTGGAGCAAAACACCAGCTGAAGTGTGTGTGTGTGTGTGTGTGTTGATGACTGAGGCGGCTATGTCCATGGCAGCAACACAAACCCTCACTGCAGCAGCTTGATACAGAAACACTGATGGAGTCAGAACTGTACCACTTTTCTCCTGTTTTCTGTCCTCTCTTTAAAGCAAGCAGACATTATTACAGTCGCAACACACTCAAAGGAAAACGTGTGTGTGTGTGTGTATGTGTTTGTGTGTGTGTGTGTGTGTTACAGGAGGATTTTCGCTTAGACCAGGGTGTGCGGTTGTTGACGACCATTGAGCGAGTGTTTGCGCGAAGAATGAATAGCCCTGAGGGAACGTGGGTAATCTACCTCAGCAAGCCTACACACCAGCAACACCAGCTGCTGATGAACGTGGCATCTGTGCACGGTACACACACACACACACACACACACACACACACACTTAACTTAAAAAAAGAGCGAAAAGCTACAAACAAAAATATTTTAAGCTGATAAACTGAAATTTTAGAATCCAATGTCTCTATTTGCTGCCAATAGTGGAAGAAACACTTGATTCTTACCTAGTAAGTAAAACTACCAATACAACAGTGTAAAAATACAACATTAAAGTAAAAGTACAAAAGCAAATCAAATGTAATTATAAAGTGAAAGTCCTGTGCTGTAAAATCTCCTGTATGACTGATTATATGCTAAATTAGAATCTCTGTCTGCGCAACATTTGAGATAAAATTAGCTCTAACTACTTTCTGCGGAATCATGCACATTTTAAAGAGTCTCCTTTGCCCGGCTGTCCCTTCCAGGCCGTGTCCGTGTGCACGGCTTCCAGCACAGCTGCTATTTTCAGATCTGGAAATCCAATTTCACCGAGAACCTCAACTTTCTGCTAAGAACAAACATCAAAACCTCCGTGAACCGGGCCTGAGCTTCAGGTCGAAGGTTACCTGCGGCGATGGAGTGCGGTGGTGTGATGACAAAGCGCAGAGAGACTTGAAACAATAAAAGCAATCGGCACAAACCAGCACGTAGCTCTCAACTGTGAACCAAGGGTGCACCCTGAAATACTCAGTCTGGGCTTCCGGCTGTTTCCAGCTTCTTTGGATACAAACAGACGGCGTGCAGTCACATGGAGTTATTTTCAGGGGTGTGACGTCAGAGAGGCTTCAGAAATCAGAGAGAGTTGCAAACCTCAGGTTTCAGTATCAGACAAACACGATATAAAGAGAATCCTTTAAATGAGGCATTTGAATCAGTCCTGACCCTCAGTGGAGACATATCCACGCGCACGCACGCATCGGTGTTGACTTGTTGGACTGTGTAAAGATTACTAAAGTCAAGTTTTTGTTTTTCAGGGGTGATCCCTACCAAAGATATGCTGGGAATGCTGGCAGAGATTAAGACGTGTCTCACTGAGGTACGACATCCAGAAGCGGTTTCATTTTGTTAATGGGGTCCGGACGTCCAGGAAGGTGTTTTTTATCCACGGGACTGTCACAGTGAACCAGATACCACCAGTTCTGCTCTTTTACTGAACAGAACACAGTGAACCTTGTGTGTGTGTGTGTGTGTGTCTTTGTGTGCGTTTCAGGTGGGCATCCAGAACTACAGCGCTGCCAGCAACTGCCCGTCTCGGCCCAGTCAAACACGCAGCGATTACGGCAAACTGTTTGTGGTTCTGGTTATCATCGGCTCCATCTGCATGGTCATCATCACATCTGGATTCATATACATCTGCTGGCAGAGGCGACTGCCCGCAACTAAAACTGCGGTACGCAAACGCACAAACTGTTAACACACTCTGATGTGCAGCTGTGGAAGACCACTGCTTTCTGTCAAGGCAAACTTATTTGCGTCATCTGTGACTGTTTATCAGTTTTTACAGTACGTATGCTTATTTTGAGTCATCCAGAATAAAAAAAATCCTCCAGTTTTAACGTGATAGATGAACATTTACTAATGTGTAATTAACAATCACTTTAAAGTTACTAATTTTGTTAGTTATCATAAATTGCTTCCAGAATGGGCGCGTTGGATAAAACATGATTTTGGGAACCTGCCGTATCACTGACAGTGATTCATAAGCTCCTGAAACAGTCCATCATCAGTCATTTCAGTTTTGTTGCTCAGCCTGGACTAAATCCTCCGAGGCGGTGCTGAGGGTGTATGAGCATTTCTTTGAGATGTGCTTTATCAGATCAGATCGTTCATTTTATTTTTTGCTGCTGAGTTGATGAAAGATGAAGGTGTTCCAAACATGTTGAACCGGATAAATAAAGCTTCCGTCCCTTCTTTTCCTCACAGTTTCGTGCTGAGGAGCTTCACTTTGTGGTGAACGGTTGCCATGATAACCCAACACTGGATGTGACCAATGACGGCCAGCCTGAGATGCAGGAGAAAAAGCCGAGTACCAATGGGCTCGCAGGAGGAGGAGGAGGAGGAGGAAGAGGAGACGGTGGTGGGGAGGACAGCAGTCGCTGGCAGGTGACTGGAAGAGCGACGGAGTGGATGTATGAGGGTTAAAAAAAGATGAGCAGATGAGTAAATAAATGTTCCGCAGCATCCATGTGGGGGTGGATTTGAAAAGGTTCCGTTTTTTGGAAAACCAAATGTATTTATCCTGCCTAGCAACAGCACGGAGACTCATCTTTTTTTTATTTTTTAGGTATTTGTCAATCAGGGAGCCACAGAGGAGGAGGAAGAGGAGCAGGACACACATCTCTGATTGATGAAGAGGAGGAGGAGAGTTCTTTTATACACAGATGATAAGAGGAGCCTAGAGGAAAGAAGAAGACACTGAAAGAGGATGATGAGGTGGTGGGGGAGGAGAAATGGAAGAGAAGTAAAATAAAACATCTTTAATAGCGGGAACAAAGAAAGAAGAAGAGAAAAATGAGGGACAGGAAAACGTTGCTGATGGGAATAAATCCTGAGTGAATATGTGTAAGCGCTGAGCTGAGGCTGAGGCTAGGAGGAGTACAGCAGGAGGAGTCACTGACATCACCTTTGAGATTAGACCCCGGAGTTTACATAGCAAGCTTGATTCCAGTGTCAAATCTGAATTCATGCAAAGTTTCCCGTCTCTCTCCAAGACGTGCAGCTTTTTAAAGGATCAGCAACGTGTGACTGACAACGCTGAAAACTTCATTAAAAGATCGACCCCCTATTTGATGTTAGATGTTTGCCATCACGTCATCAAAACACCTTTGTTTAGTGTGCCTTACACTGCCAGCTTTTTGTGCTGTGGCTGCACGGGACAATTTAAACGCAAACGTGTACAAATCCCCGCTCAGAGCGTCATTTTTCGTCCTTAATGTCTGAATGTAAACAGCTTTTCCTCGCACAAAGTGGTTTCCCTAAATGAAAGTAGTCACAATATTAAAGAACGGAATAGATTTAGGTTCGCTACAGATTAGTATTTTATATATAAGATGTGGTAATTTTACAAAACAAATGAGTTTATCTTAAAGTATCCAACAGTATGAATGGATGAAGTTGTCAAAATTAGCACCAGGGGAAAAACGCTACTCCTCATATGCTTTTCCTTATTGTCATATCTGTAATCTTATAATGTTGAGTGTTAAACAGGGCCAAAGTTTTAGGTAAAGAGCTGTACAACAACGCCATTATTGTACATTCACTCTGAAGCCAAACGCGAGCTTGACACGTCTTTAAAAACAAGGCTTTTAAAAGGTTTTTTTCTACTCCCGTGACTTGCTGATGTCAGCTCAGCGTGGACGTCCCGGCACACCCCAAAGCCACAGCCCCGGGGTCCAATAGGAGGCGGGGCTTTGGGGTCTGTTTACAGAAGCCAGGCAGGGGTCATCCAATCAGAAGAAAGTGGTCTTTTAGGGAGGATGCCTTAAACGGAAAATAATTAAAATATTCAGACAGGTTTTTTTTTTTGTAAATTCAAGTCCAAGAACAAAACTATAGAGCTGAAAATGAGTAATTACCCTTTAATAATAATGTTATAACCATGAAACACTCGCCTCTTTGCTTTAAAATGACTTTTAGTGCTTTACATCTTTCTACAAATACTGAAATCTTCTAAATAATATGATGAATGTAAGACTTAGAGTCACCGTGGACTACAGTTATTACTTGCTGCTAAATTCTAGGTTCAAATATTGCTGATAGCAGCAAGAAAGGAAGAAATCAGCAGTGACTCCTCTTAGCTGCTCCTCCGAATTACTGATGAGAAAGTAAAGCCTGTAGCAAATCTGAAAGTGAGGTTTTGGCACTTTATAGTGACTATCATCATTGAAATGCTGCATCATGTTACATGTATTAATTACAGTGATTGAAATATCTCTATTTTGCTTATAGGAATGGTTGTAACTGCTGAGGATGTTTACTCTACACTCTGAAACATGTCATGTGATTGCTGTACTTGTGTGCTCTTAGCCTTATATGCTATTTCTTTCCAATAGTGCTCTAATGGCTGCTGTATGCTCCTGGCTACATCTTGAGGCTATGACACATGGGCAACATTTAGACGTCAAAAGCATGAAAATATAGGTAGTTACAGTGTTCAAGTCGAGTCACCGAGCCCCAAGTCGAGCCCCAAGTCTTCAGTATTTTGGTGTTAAAGTGTTAAAGAGTTATGGCTAAGTCACAAGTGGAATCACTACAGTATACAGTCGTTATGGTCATGCCCAAGTCAACACAGTTTGCATAGGAGTAGCAGCTCTAGTCGTTATGGTCACTTCCAGGTGAGTAAAGACCGGTCTGTGTGACCATGGCTGTGGAAGCGTC
>VUQK01027493.1:26463-37822 GCA_015106715.1 Bujurquina vittata | reverse complement strand
GTTCCCGTCCCCACCCCCCCCCCAAAGCTCCCAAAATAACAACTTTAGATTAAATAATTTTATATTGTCTTGCACTTAAAAGCTACCAATTTCTCTAAAATGAACTTACCAGAAGATTTACGTCTGGCAGCAGATTGAAAACATCCTGCAGCTGGTAGATGATTTGATGGTTGATGGGAAGTTTCCCTGCAGCCACCCTCTCTAGGTAAGAGCGGATGTCCAACAGCTTAGAGTTTAGTCCCTTTAGGCCATGAACCTGGTTTGTGATGCGCTGTGATAGCGTGCCCACTGTTGTGTCTTTGATGTCTCTGTAGGCAAGATACAGCAACAAGTCAGTGACCAAGTAAACAAGAAGCTACTTTGGGCTTTATTCCTGCTTGGTTACATTTGAATAAATAAAAGTTATATCAAAGCAGTGTACAGGGCTACACAGTGAATCAGATTTTAATCTCAATTGGCTTCCCACAATTGAACATGATTGAGTAATAATTAAAATGTGTGCTCCACCAACAGAACGCAAAGTAAATCAAGTACTCCCTAAATTACTGCCCGATGTCATGCCTGCATGAACCAGTCAGAGCTTTTCTCTCTACCACACAGCTTAAAGTTCGTCCTCCAAAGTGGATCACTATCCGCTGTTTGGAAATCCTTTGGATTTGGGGCAATTTGCTGTTAAACAAGAAGGAATCATATGCAGAGAGTGCTGTGTCTACACCACAAGCAACACAGCTAAATTCATGAACCGCCCTAAAACACACCACAAACTGCAGTATGATTAATGCATGAAGGCCAAGAAAAACAATGCAGTCGTTGCTAACGTGAATCATCCAACATCAGCTCAGACGTTAATAAAAGTGAGTCTGTACGGAGAATCCACCCAGTAAACAAAGACACAGTAAAATCATCCAACACATCATATGTTACATGCAGTCAAAAATGTGTGTCCACTAAAGACGGTGAGGAACGAAGGCTTCAGGAAACTGGTCAGCATACTGGACAAGAGATATGTTACCCACTCGTGCAATTATTTTTCCAAAGTGGAAGAACCTGTGTTGCATGCAAAATATTACATGGGAAATGGAGAGGGATCTCACAGCTGTGGAGTACTTTGCTAAGGGTTTTATTCACATCCATCAGGCAGGTATAGTAAATGGAGTGAAAGACTTTCTATTTATCCTCTATGAGGCTAGGTGATTATGCACTTTATTTGCCTGCAAAGATGTGTTAATTAACAGGAATGGAGCACAGTTTAAAGATGAAAGCAGCTGATTTAATTTTTTGTTAAGTTTTAATTTCATTCTGAGAGCTGAACTGAATTTAGAAAAATGACGATTATCAATTTTCTTTTGGTGCAGAGATTTGTAAATTAGCAGAAATGTAAAAGAAGGATTATGTTTACATCAAAGTGCAATAAAAACATTTTTGTCACTAAAATCAATGAATACTCGTGACAAATTATCGTGATTTCAACACGGATCAAAATTATGATAATCAGCATGGCCACAATCGTGCAGCCCTAGCAGTGCATAACGTACGCTCCGTATAATTGCCACAGTTATTAATTGCTTGTTGACTGAAATCTCTGTGTGATTAGCAGTATGACCATAATTTGTTTGAGATCAAAGGTTTGTTCAGTACCTCAGCAGGTGCTCCACTCCCACTTCTTCGGCTTCCTCAGCTCCAATCTCACTCGTGACATGTTCAAATGTCTTAGATGTTGGAGTGCCATCCTAGAAAGAAGGAATTACCAATACAAACAAAGATTTTTGACTGCTCTGGCAGGTAGGGGGGCCTTCTCTGGACTTGTTTTGATGCATCTTAAAATTCACTTACGTCATGGATTTCCTCCACAGAGATGTATGCTTCTGTGGGCAGACCGAGATCTTTGGGCTTCACATCTATAATGACCAACACCTGGAAGGATAGAAGAAAAGTATATGTCAGAATTAAAATAATTAAAGTGAGGTAATGGTCAGAAATATTCACATTAACATAAGGAAAAAGCTCATCAGTTCCATACCGAATTAGTACAGTACCGCTTGATGAGCTCATTGATGGCAATGTCATTCTTATGTAATTTGGGTCCTGTGTGGTACCAGCCAACTATTCGTTCTCTGGCTGAAAATCAAGCAAAAGTATGAAAATCAGAGAGTAACACACTAACAAAAAACACAATTTAGGAGAGAGGAGCACTGGTCTTACCATTAACTTTCTTGAACATGCCATACATGTTCTCCAAGTAGTCGTGGTCCAGGAACCAAACTGAGTCATCCCTGTCATCCTCATCAAATGGCACTGGAGGGGAAAAAAAACCTTTGACAGTGAGTGGAAGAACTGTTTCACAATATATATTTACTTTTTGATTAATTTAGGCCAATGCTGTGCTGTAGTAAATATGAGTAAAATCCTGCCTTAATGTACATATCATCTTAAATTGGTACACCACTGATTTTCACACATCCTGTACCAATTAATAATCAGGAAAAAAATGGACAAGAAATAGATGTGGCTGTGTGATGTTATGTTACTGGTGTGTAACGCAACTAATCTCATGGGCATACTAGGGCCTAAAGGATGGGGGTGATGGCACCTGAGCTCTAAGCATACTACAGCATGCCCATTCTTCTACAACTGTATAAAAATGTTTCCAAGCTTTAAAATGACAACAAAAATCTCAACAACAAATTTCAACAAATACTTTAGAACAGCTTCAGAAACAGTATCTGTACATGCTGACATGGCATCAGTTCACTAAACACTCATGAGTTTAGTGAACACACAAAACAAAGGACAAACGTAAGACCAGATATTTCTTTGATTGGATTGGCAACAATGGTTAATAGTTATTAAAAGTAAGTAATGAAAAATAAGGTAGTTAGGCACAGCAGCAGAAAACAGCCTGCGAGAGATTGCTAGAGTCGATGTGAGAGTGTTATCCACCGTCACACAAAAAGGATGAAATAATAAATGATATGAGAGCTTAAGACACAATCAAGAAACAAACATAGGCATCCAGGTATCCTTTTCTGCCTGACCAAACTAAAACACAATCCCTGAACTAGCATTTCCAACTGCATCAGATTTACAGTGGTGCAGGGTTTGAGTTATAGTTCAGGATGGAAACATGTCGCTGAGGATGTACATTACCTGCAAAACTATTTGAGACGTCCAGAACTTTTTTCTGCCATGATCCCAGGAGGACACCAACCACTCGTTTCTGATTTCCCACTTTTCCTATCCTGTAGATTGAAGGATCAAATAAACAGAGCAGAGGACGCTGTTAGCTTCACAGGGTTTAACTAAAATTGAATTTGAGAAGCCCGTACAGCCTGACTCGTTAGCTAGCCTATAAGCTAAGCTAGAGCCAACGCACAGTTCTGTCATCTTTACTGATATCAGATCAAGCCATTCGCATATTTGCATTACCGACTACAAATGCTGGTTAATAATACTATTTTGTTTATTCATTGACCCGCTCACACTTTTCACCGACACTTTCAGAAGCTAACGAGCTAACGGGGCTCTGACTCAGCATGGCTAACATTAGCTTAGCCAAGCAGCGGCGTCATGTTTCAGGACACTTTGACTTTCAATACCGATAATAAGACTGACTTTAAATACAGCTCTCACTGACCTGTTGAAATGATCGACCACGCTTAGCAACACCAGAGGGTGAACGACCACATTTTCCACAGCTAACTCCGGCATTTTCGCAGATAGGCTAAACAGAACACAACACACCTCCACACACAATGACTGCTGCGTTACACTTCCGCTCACTCCTGACGTTCCTTCCGTTTCTCTTGGTAACAGGGAGACCGCAGCGACGCGAGGCGAAAGACACGGAGGAAATGGTAGGAATTCAAAAACAACTTCTACTACATAATTCTAACATGATAAAAATTTTTTGGTTTACCAAACATGGCGAAATATTCACCACATTGCAAGTATTTATCAGTTATCGTTCTTTTTTAGGTTTAAAAAATTATTATAACACGTTTATAATGCAAATCGTCATAAAAGAACGACTCAAAATAGAATTATTTTATTTTTAGTTTATGTATTTTTTTTAACTTTTCTTTGTTACATTTTCATAATATTATACAAAACTAATCACATGATCACCAGGTATTATGAACTATACAATCATCAGTTCTGTCATTTATTCTAGCAAGATACAGTCAATATTTGAATAAGAATCACACTTGGAATGAGTAAGATAAGTCAATTAGGATTGAATAAAAAAGAGAAGCAAAGAAAACACTTGAGCATACACACAGCTACTCATATTTGATAGACATTGTTATCAATAATTCCACTAACATTAGTGAAATAGGATGTAAATGGGACCCATATTTTACTAAAATCATCCTTCTTTTATTTTACAGTATGTTTCACATTTTTGACTTCAAATAAAACATGACATGAAATCCTCCAGCAATCAGTTTGATTACAGTTTTATGAGTTCTGGAAAATTTCCATGTGCCTAAAAATGTTTTTGATTAAGCAGACTGAGGAAGTTGAGGCAAGAATGAAGAGGATTGAAGCCACTAAAGGAGTGATTGGAACACTAGTTGTCAATCCAGATGGTAAGTAATAGTAAAAGGCAGAGGTGTAGTGCTGCCAGAGAACAACGGAGTGACCCTCAGCAGCTATTTATCCCAAGAGAGGAAATAAAATATTCACACCATTATTGGTAGAAATTCAGTTGTCACTCTAAGAGTAGGCTATTTCACGAAAGACAGAAAATAAAGACAAATGGCAAAACCCTCTTTTGGCATCAAAAAGCTACTGTTGGGCATTACCAAAGTGGGACAATGTCAGTTTTGCAACTGAAAGGCGCGGGTTGAGCAGCAGAGTTGAGTATGTGAGCTGTGCCCATAAAAACTTTCCAAATCTTCTCTGCCAATGCCAAACAGCTATTCTGCTATTAACTCTTGTTTGGTGTTGTTTATTAAATTGGATGATTGAAATCTGAAGAAAAAAGACATACTGGCAATTTAACAATGTATTCATTTAACAAACAGTGGCCTCGGTAGCATGTGGAAGAACCCTACACAGCCACAACAGCCTTGTGCCTCCTCGTGCTGCTCACCAGCTTGGTCACACTGCTGTGGGATGGCATCCCATTCTTCAACCAGCATTTGTTGCAAATCAGCCAATATGGTTGTGTTGGTCCCTCTGGCATGAAAAGCATGCCCAAGTTGATCCCACAAGTATTCAGCGGGGTTCAGTTCATGACTGCAGGCAGGCCATTCCATCCTCTCTACTCCCAAATTCTGGATGTTGTATCTGAAAAAAAAAACCTTGCTTTTTGGGGGTAAGTGTTGTCTTCTTGGAGGATAGAGTTTGGTCCCAGACTTTAGAGATATGGGATTGCTACTGCTTGCAGAATCTCATCTTGATATCTCTTTGCATTGCAATTGCCTCCAATGATGACAAGCCTGACTGTCAGCACCTGGCGTACCAGAAGTTTGGCACTGGCAGAGAATATTTGGAAAGTTTTTCATACTCAACTCTGCTGCTGAACCCACAAATGCAATTTTCCCTACAAATGTGGCACCATTTAAGGGGGAAATAAACAAGCTTGTCAACTTTATAAGATGTATTGTCAAGAAGCATTGTTACAGCAAAGAAATAATTGACCAAACATGAATTTCCTCGCTTTTTATACTGACTTTAATAAATATCTAACATTGCATGGCATACGGGGGGAAAAAAGTGGGATTGATGCATGTGTCACAATTACTGTGTAAGTTCTATACCTGGATGATTCACAATCTGGTAATAACTACGTTTTGTGCTCTTCTGCACACCATACAGGCCAACTCTTAGACAGATTCCAGGTTTATACGGTGGAATAGTTTATAATAAAGCAGCTGTTCTCTGGAGGAATTCTACGCTCCGCCTGAGCTGTCAGATCTCTAACTCTGATGTTAGCTCTGTGAAAAGCCGTAAAGTTCAGAGTAAGTGAGGGAGAGCAATGGCCTCAAAGAGAGCAAGCAGGTAACTGTCCCACAGGAAAGTATGAAAAAGAGAGAGAAGACACATCCATGGAGGAGGGAGCTGTGAGCAGCATATAAGAACTGAGGAAGATAGTCAGACGGATGACTTTATGTTCTTAAATTCTTAAATATTAACAACACAATCTAAATGTAAAGAAATTAATTTTTTTGTATTGTTTTCTTTTAAAGGCATCCCCATCAGATCCACTTTAGATCAATCCATGACTCTGCAGTATGCAGGACAACTTCAAAACCTCGTGGCCTTGGCTATGAGCACAGTCAGAGATATTGACGCTCAGAATGACCTCAGCGCCCTCCGAGTCCGCTCCAAGAATCACGAGATCATTGTTGTGACAGGTGAGTGTTAATTAGTTGGGATTTGTTAACTCAGTCATTATCCATGGTATAAATGCAGAATTTTGGCTCAGTTGTTAAACCTGCATTTGCATGGTTCATCTTTTATGTCTCTCCAGAGAACACCTACCTCGTGATAGCCATCCAGAAGTTACCTGAATGACTGCCAAACATTTCCATGGGCAGGGGCGTGTAGGGGTGTTGTCAGCGTGTATCAGCACCCTCTACTAAATGCGACAGATAAATAAAGGTGTTAAAACATTTCAAACAATATTCCTGTTGTTATGTATCTAGGAGGGTTTTATAAATAAGTAATAATATTGAATTTTCTTTTTGTTGAATAGCCAAATATCATGGTCAAATGTTGTTACATAGCATAGTCATTAGTAGCTAGAAATTGTGTATCTTTCACCTCACAATTGCACAGAAACTAAATTTAGATTTATTTTATTTTTAGATTTTAGTTAGTTAAACGATTTGCTTATAAAAAGAGCCCAGGAATGCCAGCAGATTAATTAGCGCTATGCTCAAGGAGGCTGCAAACAGCTCAAATTGTCTCTCTGTCCATTTCTCGGGTGAGGCCACTCATCCGTATGATCATTCTCCAACTTGTGGTCATTAAAAACATGGGTATGGGCCACCATGACCCCAAAGAGACTCACACACCTGTCCCTGATGAATGTCCACACAGACATTTTGAACATTTTGGACATCAGCGCTTAACACAGATTCACCATACGTAGACTCCTGATAGGCCTCAGAAATAGCTTCAGTGCCCTGCCACGTCTTCCTCATCCTCATCAGACAGGTTCTCCTGTGAGGCTGGAGTGTCCCTGGTGGCTATAAGGAAGTGATGGCCATTGATGTGTGCGCACTGAGGGACATGGATGAGATTTGAACTTTTCAGCTGAGAGTTGCTGTCAGCCTCAGGGATACTATTGGAGTGTCCTTAAAAGATAAGAGTGAGGCAAAATAGCAATGTCTGTCCTAGCAGCCATTTTTAGTTGCATCATGAGAAGGCATTTGACTTTTGTACACATTTTAAGACAGTGCACAATATCACCACTAGATGGCAAAGCACTGTCAAGTTACAACTCCAACCTCACCTGTGATGTGTTTAAATGTCTTGGATAATGGAAAGAAGAACTGCTCATAAAAAAAAAGCTTAACATTAATTCACATCATGAATTTCCTGCACGGAGATGTATGTTTCTGTGAGTAGATCGAGATCTTTGGGCTTCATATTTATGAATTTATAATGACCAACACCTGGAAGGATGGAAGAAAAGTATATGCATGAGTTATTCATCATCAGAATGCATAGAATTAAAGTGAGGTCATGCCCAGAAACATGTACGTTATTAAAAGAAAAAAGCAAATCAGTTGCATACTGAATTGGTACAGTAGCACTTGATGTTCTTAGTGATAGCAGTCATTCTTGTGTAATTTGGTGTGGCGCAGACCGACTATGCGAAAGTATGAAAATTAGAGTAACACACTAATATCAAACACAAAACAGAAGCACTGCTCTTACCAATAACATTCTTGAACAGATTAGCTCTGAATATATTATTACCTTTTTGAATAATCTCAATCAATACTGTGATGTAGTAATGAGACATGGGTAAAAGCCTGATTTATTGCATGTCTTATCATCTACATAAAACACTAATGTTTAAAAATATAAAAATAAATAGTTATCAGTTTTAATGAGTATTTTAGTGCAGCTTTAGTTTCAGTTTATACTCACATGCCAGTAAAAATGCTTGAGGCCAGTGGCTCTGCTGGACAGGAAGTTTCTCTTGGCATCAGAGACCATAGAGACTCTGGGAAGGAGCCAGAAGCAGGTACAGACATTTGAATACAAGGAAATGGTAGGACTTTTTGAACAACTTTGATCATTTTAAGAGTTTCTATATTTACCAAACACGGTAAATACAAATCCATCAAGTTATTAGCACCTATCAGTGAGCTAACTTTGTGTCCTCCACCCCTGTTGATTACAATTTTATGAGCTCTGGTAAATCCACATTTTTTTGTGTATGCATAGGACTAAACATGCTTGAAAGCTTTCTGGTAATTTCGTTAAGTAGTCTTTAGGAATAGTTCTCCAGGCTTCTTGAAGGACATTTAAAGCTCTTCTTTGGATGCTGACTGCCTTTTCGTCCATTCTGTCAAGATGATCCCACACTGCTTCAATAATACTGAGGTACAGGCTCTGTGGAAGCCAATGCGTGACTCACAGTGTTCCATTGTGTGTTCTTCTATCCGTATTTCCTTTTAGTGTATTGGCAGTGTGTTTGGGATCATTGTCAAGCTGAAAAAGTTGTTGACAATCAGCATATTGCATATTGGATGATCGTAATTTTCTGTGGTCATAATTCCATAGTTTTTGTCAAGATCTCCAACAAGCACTGGCTGAAATTCAGCCCCAAACCATGACAGGGCCTCCACCGTGTTTTACAGATAACTGTAGATACTCACTGCTGTACCTCTCTCCTGACCTCTGCTATACATATTGATGATGATTTGAACCAAAAATGTCAAATTTGGATTTGTCACTCCATAAGACCGGTTGCCACTGATTTTCAGACTAGCTCTTGTATAATTTGGCATACCTCAGCCTTTACTCCCCGTTTCCCTTCCTTAAGAATGGTGTCTTGCAAGCAAAATATAAAGAATAAGGGGTGGGTCGAGACTTTTGCACAGTACTGGATAATGTGATCTTTCTTTTTGTGCACTGGTTCCTCACACTGAAGATGAAAAAAAGAAAAATCCAAACATTTCCCAGCAGATACTGTGAGACCATCAGATCTGCTTCTGCTGTTTAAAGCCCATACGCTGAAGCAATAAAATATCAGGCAAGGAAATAACTGAAAGGGATGGCATGCTGGCAGCAGCACATTGATATGGGCTATTTTTAAACACAGCAATCACAGTGACTAAGAGTGTGCCTCCTTAAGTGCATGTTTAACGTCTGTTATTAAAACATGGTAATGCCATCCTTTCAAACATAACCACCAGGTCCACAGGAGATGCTCGCTGTCCAAGAATTACAATGATTAAATCCATTCATAATAATTATGGAGGGCACAATTTGTATGCAAACTTCGAAGACCTCCAAAGGCCTGGGAGTTTTTGTTGCTGCTCCTGTTTTTTTGTTGTTGTTTTTTTGAGCTGTGGAGGGCCAGAAATAATGGCACTTTATAAATTTTAATCAGCTACTCTGTGTAGGACCACTAGCTGAGTAAATACTATCACCGATCTTTGATAAATATTTAACAGAAGTAAAAACTCCCCCCAGACGTGCAATAATAACAGCGAAGACATTTTACAAATATTTTAATGTAAATTTACATCCGAATTTACAGCAATATACTGTATGTTAATAAATAATTCATTGCAATTATACAGCCCAAATAATAAATTACATAACAACAGATTGAAGCAAATATGCAAGGTTTCACAGCAGGTTTGCAGAGGAGACAGAAAGTGACGCAGGAAGGTCGGGTGAACTGGGGGGCGGTTGCTACAGTGGCTTGTGCTTACAGACAGAAACTGAACTAGTGGCATTATTTTTTCTGTCTAAAACAAAAAGAGGTCTCATCAGAACACCAGTAAAGGTGTAGTTTATTGTCATTCTGATGTTTAGGTCACACTTAAACAGGAGTTAATTATTTCAGGTGTCTTTTTATTGGTTTTGACATGAATTGGCTTTTCTCTTTCCTGAAGACGTGTTTTATGTTTGGGCAATTTCTGGCAGAGAAAGCCTGGCTCAAGAGAAAACAATTATCTAAGAATGTTTGTAGAATCTGAGTTTAAAAAATGTCGCTCTACCATTTTCAGGCATCTTAAGGGTTTTTGGGACACAGACTCCTGGATGTACCATCGTAAAAAATGGTAATGACTGACATTTCTCCATCCACAGTGCACCTCTCAAACAGTTTAACATCACACAACAGCGACTGTCCTAATCTCCTTGATTTTCTAAACATTTTCATTCTGACCAGCAGCAATTTAAACAAAACATATGGCTTCCCACGACAAATGGTTAAACCAGTAAAGCATACAAAACTCTTCATCTATCACAAGTGACATTACCCATTAAAAAATCTGACCTAAAAAAAGATTCATTGATACCATTTGCTGTTATATTTCAGATGTTCCCTATGCTCTGTAGAGCCTTTGCCAGCAACACACACAGCTTCATCTGTCAGATATATTACTCAGCAGACATTTTACCACACAGAGGATGGTCAAGTTTTCCCTCTATATCCATTTCAAGTGCATCCTGTCAAGTTTAAGGCCTGAGGTGTGCTTGATTCCTTGACTCACTGGTTATTCTCTGAGGTCTAACCGGGTGATCATTGCATACCCAGATTGCCTCATTGCTGCCCAGAGAAGCTACAGATATGTGCCCGGTGATACATTTATTTAGTGTAGACTGACACATTTTAAATTGATGTGATAATATGACTGTATGTCCCCTTTTTATGAGCTAAATGGGGGGGATGTAGTCATGTGAAGAATAAAGCACGCCCTCTTTTAATTCTAAGATTTAACAAATCAGGACATAATCATTTTTTATCTTAAATGATTTTTTCTTTCATTAAAATGATTTCTATCATTGCTGGATGTCATCATTTACAGCGTAATTTCTTGGCACTATCACACAGCTGGTGGAGAACTAAAACCCCCCCCCCAACAGATTTTAGGCTGACAGATCAGCTGCTCCTTGTCCTTCACCTGTTTCCTTCTTATTTTTTATTAATAGTCTGATAGTCTTTTTTTCTTTATATCAACTTTGATGTCCAAACTTTCTTTTTTGTTAACTTGAGCCACAGTGAGTGTCTCGGGGAAAACAATATTCAGACCTTTTCAGGCTGAGCCTTGATTTTTTTTTTCTAACCGTTGTCACTTCTGTGGAAACACTTTGGACAGCTGTGCCTTTTTTTTTTTTTGGCTTCCTCCTCAGATACTATTGTTTCAGTTTCTTTTTT
>VUQK01027493.1:11146-26443 GCA_015106715.1 Bujurquina vittata | reverse complement strand
TTTTTTTTTTTTTTTTATATTATGTTTTTTTTTATTTATAATTTTTTTGTTTTGTTTTTTTTTTTTTTTTTGGCTTCCTCCTCAGATACTATTGTTTCAGTTTCTTCAGTCAGATTTTCTCCTGATTTCTTGCCTTAGCAGTGCGGGGTTTTCTCTTATCATCATCACAGCTTTTTCCACTACACTTTGAGGTAAACACTTATATAGAGAAATCAGGCCATGGCAGAAACCTGATTTGAACTGATTCTGATTCACTAACATCCACATGGTGGTTAAACAAAATAGGCCAGTGAGCATGTTTCATGAATCCAATGATAATTTTGCCTGCGCACTTGTTTCTTGTGCAGTCTACGCAAACATTAGTGAATGAGGCCCAATGATCCAAGCACAGCAGCAAATGCTGCGGCGTGAGCTATGCATACACAAATGACAGCAAACCCCTATGAATGGAAGCAACATTGTAAAGAAGAGTGGGCCAAAATTCCTCCACAACAATGTGAGAGAAAACATTTCCTTTAAGTTGTTGCTCGCAAAGATGGTTTTACAAGCTACTGAATCACGCGTTGTACTTGTAACCAAATAATGACACTGTGTCTTATGTTACATGTTGCTGTTAATCTGAGGTCATATTTACCTAATTTTAGAACCTGGTACAGACCAGATAAGTTTTGATTATGTCCTGCTAAGTAAAACCTTAGAAGTCAAAGAGGGTGTACTTTCTTTTCCACATGGCTGTACCTGACAGCCAACTCAAGTTGGTGGAGTGGTTAGCATTGCTCTAACAATGATGCTGCTGTAGCTACACAGTGTTGTTGAAATCCACGGGAAGAATCAGACTGTTTAACCTCTATATGGACACCATGGATTACTGTTACTGTGACACAAATATAGCAGGTAGTAAAGCGTATCCAGGACAGTCAGGTGACAGAATTGACTGTCCACAATGGTAACAAGACAACTGTTGGCTCCTTCAAGTGCTTCAAGTGTGGAGAGTAGCCCGGCTCCAGCCCATTCTTGTTACTGTTCCTTTGCTGCCAGAGGCTTTAGAGAGTCAGTGTCAGAGGTCACCTCGGCGTGTGCCCGTTCACTTGGCCCCTGCCCCAGTGAATGTTAGGCAGCGTCAAACACCTCCTGAAGTGCTCAAGTTGGGCCTGCAGTCTCTCTCTTTCCTCTCTCACTTTCTGCCTCTGAGTCACCAGCTCCTGATAAATGAAGGATAGGCACGACTGTCATTACCAAGACTTTAATGCACCAAGCTGCATCACTTTTAGAATGATAAAAAACAGGAAATGGCAACACTAGCACCAAAAACTGCAAGCACACACATTTGGAAGACACAAAAAAAGTCAGCTATGATCCTTACCCCCATAGTAACAGAGAGCTGCTCTGCAGTTCTGGTCAGATTGTAGTTCTGTGCTTCAAGTCTTTTACACTGACTGTGAAGGACTTGCCTCTCTATACTCCATTCTGTGAAGAGAAAATAGACTGTTTCAGTTAATTATATGCATTTTAACATCTCCTTCATTCCAATTTAAGCCCCCTGAGCTCACAAACACTGATGTCCCCACTGAGCCATTTCTGTTGATTAGAGGTCTAAAAGATATCTAAATCGCACATAGCTGTTTATGCTAAAACAGGGTTAAATTTAGTTTAGTGATCACATTCAGCGTCATTTCAAAGCCTGGTGCATAAAGGTACAATTATAAAAAATGTATCCAATACCCCCAATGTGCCCATAACCTTTGCATTGTCATCACAGGGACAGTGCAATGATGTTCTTCTACCAAGGTATGTAGAAGAACATTTCTAAATGCACAACACATCAAACCTTGAAGCAGAAAGGCTACAGCAGCAGAAGACCAGCAAAAAGCCACTCCTATCAGCAAACAACAGGAAACCGAGGTCACATTTTGCCACAGTTAGACAACAGAAGATTGGGGAAACTGATCTGATGGGTCTTCTGCTGCAACATTTGGATGGTATGATCAGAATTTGGCATAAAGCACGGATCCATCCTGACCTGTATCAACAGATCAGGCTGCTGCTGGTGGTGTAATGGTATGGGGAATATTTTGTTGGCACACATTTGGTCCACTAGTTGTGCATTGTTTAAATGCCACAGCCCATCACAATTCTTTGAGAAACACATATAAATAAGAAACTGCTTTCATCATGTCACACACACACACACACACACACACAAAAAATCAACTTTATTACACTATCTTCACACCGACTCACCATCCACATACTCCTGGTAAGCTTCAAAAATAGCTTCAATGCCCTGCCACTTCCTTGGTGTGTCTTCCTCCTCCTCCTCTTCTTCCTCTTCCTGACCAGACTCTTCCTCATCCTCATCAGACAGGTTCTCCTGTGGGGCTAGAATTTCCCGGTTGGCTACAGAGGGAGGGAACTGATGGCCATTGATGTGCGCACGCTGAGGGACATGCTTGAGATTTGAACTTTTCAGCTGAGAGATGCTGTGGGGCAGTGAGTGATCGGCCTTCACGCCTGGCTCTGGGACACAATTTGAGAGTCCTTAGAAAAAGAGAGTGAGACAAACAAAAAGGAGTGTAAGTTCCTGTAGCCATTTTTAGTAACCTCGTAAAAAGAAATCAGACTTCTGTATACATTTTAAGGGACTTCACACTGTCACCACTAGGTGGCAAAGCCCTGACATTTCAGAAGGCACAATTAGGCCATGCACCTATGGGAGTGAGTGGCTAACCTTTGTTCTGCAGTGTGCTGTGTGTGGACTGCAGCACAGCCTGATGGAAGTGCTGAGCAAAGGCCTCAGGGGTGAACCGCTCCCAGGGTCGATTCCGTCCATTCTGCACTTGCCCAGGCTCCTTTTTCTGAGCAGCAGCAGCAGCAGCACCATTCTGGAGTCCCTGGCGCTTTCTGTTAGATTGAGTCTCCATGAATTCAGCCTTTTCGTGATGGGGGGCTAGGGGAGGAGGGAGGCGAGTCACCGTGGAGTCTACAGGGGGTTTCTGGGTGTCATTATGGAGGTGCTTATGTTTGCTAAGATAGGGAGGGGAGGGACTGGGAGAGTCTGGGTACAGGTGTCCATTTGACTGACATGGCACAGGCGCTGAGGAGTCACCTAAAAAATAAGCAGAGGTTTTATTATAGAGTTCTTTGCTAATTAACTGTGAGTATACGCATTCATATGTACTGCATTTGTCTGTGTGTGCCTCACCAGTGGAGGGAGCCGGAGGACTTCTGCACAGTGGTAAAGGATTATATCTGAGTGTGTCTAACGTCACAGTCCTCCTCTGAATGGCCCTCAGCAGCTCTTCTGTTCTCTCCTTATCTACAGAGGGGGAAAAAGACAGAATGAGAACACCCATCACTCATATTTGAAAAAATAAGGACTTAAAAAATTGACTCAGGCCGGGAACTGACGGGAAAGTGTCAGTAAATTGATGATCTTAGCCAATGTCCAATACAGAGAGAAAAAATTTAATTTAATCAAGTTCATACCAGTTTCCCCCCCTCAGTCTTCAAATATTTTCTTAAGGCCAGATTAGCGTACACTGATTTTGGATTTTATGCCCCATTTCATCCAAAACTAGATTTTATTGCAGCACTGGCCTAAGTCTTCAGAAAACGAAGAGGAAAAACTTGAAAGAGAGTGCAAATGAGCTGCTGATTATACAACAGCGTCCCTGCAAGCAAGTAATAATCATTTAACAACAGAGTTTATGCTGGTACTTGAAAATCCAATTTTCAGATTGTTGTTATCAGATTCTTTTTAACACAAGGGTAAAATAAACGAAGCCGAATGTTTGAAAAAAACAAAAAAAAAAAAACAAGGAATGAAAAAATAAAGAGCTCTAGGAATATTTAACAGTGCTTCTTTAATATTCAATGTTTAAGATTTAAATGTTAATATTGCTGAATTTTACTATAAAAACTCAGAGAGCTATGCAAAGTTTGTCATTCACTGTCTTCACTGACTCGTGGCTGCAGGCGGTGTGGACACAGTATGTACAAGTGGTCATCTTCACATCTTTTACGTGTAAATTTAGTTGTGCTCATTTTTCCCCCCAATGTATACATCTTCAATATATGTAACATTACACCTTAATTGCCTTTGAAACAGATTTCATACATTTTTAAGCAGCACCACATTTTGCCTGGATGTGAATTAAAATCTCCTCTTGCTGGAGAAAGTAGAAAATCGTACTACAACCTCCAGATTGTTCCTAACTTTATTTTCTTCTCACCCCTCCTACCAGCTCAGTAAACACACAAAACTGAGAGAAAGTTAACGCAATTTTTTTTTCCCTCCACGGAGAATCACCAGAGCAATCCTGAAGAAAGCAGAGTAGCACGTAGGATGTGTGTGGATACCAAACAGGTTGTTACCTCTCCTCTGCTGTGGGCTGACATGCGAGAGGTTGAACATAAGGAGGAAGTCTTTTTTCTTCTCCAGTTCGGGCGTGCAGTCCATCTGCTCGGCAGAGTACGGGGTAGTTAAGGGAGTTGTGGGTGTTGATGTTGAAGGTGAAGAGGCCTTTTTCTTGCCCTGGACAGCCGGAGGAGAGACGCTGCGCTCTTTCATCATCCTCCTCCTCTTCCTCTTCTTCTGAGCCAGAAGATCATCGCGCTGGGCCAGCGTAGTAAGACCACACACATGCAGAAAATCCACTTTCTTTGGAGAAAGAAATATCAGTAAGAAAAAACAAAAACAAAGCCTCACACCTGTGATAAAAGCATATTTGACTGTGTGGTTTTGCACCTCTGAAGATGTGTCCAGCTTGAGCGGGGGCTGCTCTGTCACTCTCCTCAGATGCGCTTTCACCTCCTCCTCATCGCTCTCATCATATGACTCATCTAGGTCATAGTAATAACCTGGTAAAGGAAGAGAAAGAGAGAAATTATCATCCATTATTAAAACAATTGCAGGCAACAATTGCACCAATTTTAAAGACACAATCAATCATTCTTTATAGTCTACTACCTCCCCTCCCTTTTAAAAAACGAACTGCTGCTACTGTCTTGCTACTTTTCTTTCAATTTTCTTACCTCCTTCTTTGGCCTCTTTCCTCCTTTTCTCTTCCAGGTCGAGTTTGCTGAGCAGCCTGCGGTGCTGCTGGAGAACCTCGTCGTATACCATCATGCTGTCAGGCACCTGATGCTGTCGCTCCCTCACCAGCGGTGGAGAGGCAGCCTGACACCGTCCCCCCAGGTCAGTGCAGGTACCGGAGATAGACGGAGGCATAAACGATCGCTGGTGGAGGTTATTGATGTGATACCGGTGGTGGAGGGTCTGCATGGCTCTGTCCTGCTCACTCTTGTTCCAGCACTCCTGTAAACTTGCTCCCCTCAGTGAGGCGAACCTTTCTGGGCTTTTTGCTATCCTCCTGCCTCCATCTTCCAGCTTCTCCCCCCAGGCAACTGGGGCTCTGGTCAGTCCTGGAGGGGGGCGACTTGGTGGTGTAGGAGGGTTTAGTTTTCTGCGGGAGTCTGGAGGTACGTCAACGAGAGAAGCTGGGTTCCACAGTGTAGTGGGAGGGGCAGGAAGTTGATGGGGACCTTTTGGGGAGATTAGTGGCGGTGGCGCGCCGAGACAGGCGGCTACATCTTTGGTCCCTGGGTTGTGATAGACTGAACCAGAACTGTTTAGAAAAATAAAATATAAAATTTTATTTGGATTCAGGACTAAGAGTGCATGACATTTCAGAAGGGATACAAGTTTTTTTCAAAAGAAGGAAAAACAGCTCATTCTCACCGGTGGCCGTCTCTCCTCGGTTCCACCCCTTTCCCTGGTGACCTGAGGCCCAGCTCCAGTGGACGCTCCCTGTCCTGTCCCTGTGTTCGCTGTCGTGTTAACCAGGCCTCCTCGCTGGCTCTTTGAGTCACCGTGCTGGCTGAAAGAGCTCCATGGATCCCACCCACAGCAGCATGATGTTTCCCCAGGTGAGAAGGAAGCAGGCTGGGCACAGGGTATGGCACAGAGCCTCTGGAGGAGTGAAGGCCAGGCTGGAGAGGTTTAGGTGCTGAAAAACCTGGGTGTTCTGAGTCCTTGGATTTATCTGGAGAGACTGTGGAGTTAGGAAGTGCTTGTGTTACATGCAATACGCACACATCAGAACCTTTATTTACTTTAACTGCACAAAGTAACAGGCCTTTATTTGATGCTGTCTTTATTTCTAATTCCTTCAGTTTGATAAGCATAACTGGACATATTAGTAGGAAGCCTTGTTTTAAGATCTGCTCCCACTGCGCTTTTAAGTTGCAGTATTACCCTATTTATAGAAACTCCACACTTCAATTATGCATTAAAAAAATTATAAATTAAAAGTCGACTAGGGGTTACTGAGTGTGAGGGACAGTAACCCCTCACACTCTAAAGAGGCTCTTAATTAGAAAAATTTTCAATGTAAACCATAAGCAACAAGATTAAAGGGTGACAAAGATAAATGAATCAAACAAAACAAAGAACAATTGTTTCATTTAATAACTAAAAGGAGCAAGTTATGATTACCGGACCAAGTCATATGACAGAAGTTATTTCCCCTGTGTTTGGAGTCTGGTTTCACTCGTTTGTGTCAATATTCATGTGCAGAATGTTGTCATGGAGGTTAGATAATGAGACAGCAGAGCTGACATTTTGGTCAAAGAGCAAAAGCTTGTAGAAAGTCAAATTTAAGGGCTTCATCTATGAGCGTGCTAATTTATATGTCAGTCTCCTTTGTACTTTAAACAATTTGATACATACTTTGATAGTTTTATGTATTTATTTATTTCAGCATTGGTGTTGAACTTGAGACATCAGCAGGTTCACCAAAGTCATTAGAAATTGTCCTTTGGGGTATAAATATTTCTAACAGATCTCATTGCAATCTGGCCAGTAGCTGTCAGGATATGTGGCTTTCGTCCAAAGTGTGTGGAAGACACTTTTTTTTAAGCCAACACAAGTCTTAAAAAATTTAAACTACTGCAGATCAAAACCAGTAGCGTTCTAAGTTTCCCCTCTTCTCTCGTTATTTCCACTGAATCCACCAACTTTACACAGAAAATATTATTTAGGCACCTTAACCGAAATAAAGCAAAATCTGTTTCTAAAACTCTGCATGTGCTCGAGCATGCACCTGCAGGTGAGCACATATACATGAACACATGTGTTTGTGTGTAGGTACCCAGTCTGTTTGGGGTCAGCCTTTCTCCGGGCCTGGCCCTGTCCTCCGGTGGTGCCCTCCGAGCATGCAGCTCAGCCAGGTAGTGGCCCTCCGCCGCTCTGACCATCTGCTGCTGTCTCTCCCTCTGCCTCTCCTTCTGTCTATCCAGCTCTCTCTCACGCTCTCTCTCCCTCTCCTCCTCTCGCTCCCTCTCTCTTTCCCGCTCTCGTTCCAGCCCGGCCTCTCGCTCCCTTTCTTTCTCTCGTTCACGCTCTTGCTCCCTCTCTCGCTGGCGGAGCTCATTCTCCATCTGTAGCCTGTGGGGGAGGTTGACAAGTATGCGCACGCACACACACACACACACACACACACGGGGAGAAGGTGAGAGATGCAACACCCAACATGAGGCAGATATTAACCACACACTGGTGAACCTCACACAAACATTTATACTAAAAACATACACACACAGGCAGTCGCAGAAGCGCGTACACACACACACACACGCACACACACAATCCCCATTTACCATGAGGAAAATAATCCATACACAGCATGACTGAGCAAGAGCAGATGAACACTTAATAGGTATCCACAGGAAAATGACACACACACACACGCAAAAATACGAGAACACATTCACCAGCAATCAATAGCACACAAACAAACCTACAAGATATGCAGGAGCCATTACAGAACCAGATGATAAATGCCATCCATTTCAAACACAAACATTTCCCCTGTGCATTATGCCACAGGAAAACAATGCGTATTGTCAAACTGAGAAAGCAGCTCAAAGCGCTGAAAGAAAATGGAGAGACACACAGAGGGAGCTTAAAAAAAATAAAAATACTTTGTTGTGTGTGTGAGATTTTATGTAAGCACTGGTTAGCATATGCATGTCTATGGGCGTGCAGTGTGTGTGAAGGGCAGTGTGTGTGTGATAAGTGTATAGGAGGCACTGTGGGGTGTGTGCTAAAAATATCACACACTCAGCAACCTGTGCCTACCCTGCAGAGAGATTACACAGCTCTGCAGACAGTGAAGAAAGAAAGAAAGAAAGAAAGAAAGAAAGAAAGAAAGAAAGAAAGAAAGAAAGAAAGAAAGAAAGAAAGAAAGAAAGAAAGAAAGAAAGAAAGAAAGAAAAGTAGTAAGTGTTACCTCTCAGATAAGGCTGTATGGTTTAGGTCTCCAGGGTAGCGGCCTCCAGGTAGGTGCAAGTGGAGGGCAGAGGGGTGCAGAGGAGGAAATGCACCCCCTGCAGGCACAGAGTAGAACTGTGATCGCAGTGCAGAAAGACACAGAGACTCCTCCATCCTGTGGCAGAAAAAAAGCAAACAAGTCAGAATATATCTGCAACTGAGGAAATGACAGTTATCCGTCTGCTAATGGAGTCCAATAAAGATTAAAGGATGTGGCTTTTTTCCCTTTTTTTTATTTGACAGATCAGTGGAGCACAGACAGGAAAGCGATGAGAGAGTAAGGGGAATGGTTTGGGGTGGATTTGAACCCAGGCCCTTGCAGCAAGGTGTCTAGCATTTTGTTATGGGTCAGTAAATAAAAGATGGAGTACGCACATTGCAGACACCCACTGGTTAGTAAAGTCTTGCTGTAAGGCTTAAAGCTGAGTGAATTCAGTATGGTATTTTGACACTAGAGTTGAATATTGCACTCTCAAGGCTAGACTGCTGTCTTGACATTCACATAGTAATGCATACCCTGCTTTTTGTTTAGATAATTCACAAAATGATCATCAAGTTGTTTTCATTAAGGCTTGAAACTAGTGATTAGGCCATAGACTCGTCAGAAAAACATTTAGTGAGGTCATGGATTCAGGGAGTCGTAGGCCATTTTTCCACTGACTCCAATTAGATTTCTCCTTGAAATATGAGGAGCCCCCTGATGGCTATAAAGAAGAATGCAGGTAACTACTACTATAAAGGAGCGTCAGCATTTTTGTCAACTAAAACGAAAGTTGTAGGTGGATGCATGTAGTTTAATGCGCTGCTGTTACCTCGGTAAGGACAGAGGGTGGTGCAGGTAGGCCGGATGATAGTAAGCGGCAGCGGCAGCGTGGGCAGCAGCAGCAGGGTCAAGGCTGAGGGGCAGAGAGCTCAGACGGAGGTCATCTGAGGTGGCAAAGGGCCGGAGTGCTCTCAGGTATTCCTCTGGAACGGCACCCGAGGGAACTACGGGGTGCATCTGCCCTGGCAAACTGCAGAACATATTCACAGTATAATTTTATAAATGTTTCCAAATACGTTCCACATGTAGACTTTAAAGAGCCTTATTTTTCTACACAGCTATGCAGAATGTATGTGATGCACTTACCTGATGCTCTGTATCCGGGGGTCTTGCATGATGCTGCTCGGTGTGAGGCCGAAGGAGTGAGCCAGCAGGTGAGGTGAAGAGATGGGTGGAGTCCTCTTATCCTGCTGTGGCTGGGTGTTCTCAGCTCCCACCCGCTCCCTGCTTAGTCCCTGAACACTCGGCTCCACCTGGCAAAGAGACATACAGAAAGTGTGAGAGCAGACTTTGCTATGTGTATTGGTGCAATTTTTATTTACCCAGTATGTATTTGTGTGTGCACGTGCTAGAGTCACACAGAGTACAAAAGTTAAGGAAAAGACGAGTGAGAAAGAAGATGGAGTCACCGTAAAAACCTCTGAGCTGCAGCCAGAGGCTCAGCAGAGAGGAAACGTGGGTCTGATATGTCATTACAGGTCAAGATCAAAGTGGAAAGATATTCCCAATATCTAGCCAACTACTCTATCCTTCATCATCCACTCTCTCTCTGAGCTTCCCACTCAGCGGCCACCACAACACTGCATTTGATCCTTGATTGCTTAAATTCCAGTCTTAAAAATCACTACCGTGACCAAAGAGGACTTTGCATTTAAATACACACTATGAAAACGATCTATGTTCCAAATGGAAGCCAATCCCTACACACTTCCATGTTAAAATGCAGCAGAAACAAACATGTTCACAGCCTGTTTTTTTTAAAAGCTGTTTCTGGTCTCTGTAGTTAATTTTTTTTTATACAACTCACTTTTTTAAATTGAACTGAGGCTTAACATTAGCTATCATTAAAGGTGTGGCTGCGGGAGCTGCTGGCTGAAGTGCACTTCTATGTTCTGAATGTTACTTAGCCAACTGCAACATGGACAGGTATCAGTGTCAATGTGCTGCACTTGTGCACTTTGTGAACGCAGCTTGTGAACATTAGCTGGCAACTTAGCACTCCACCCTCTCATCCAAATATCACTTTTAGCTCCAAAAATTCTGAAATTCTGCAAGAATCAAGGCTCCAAAACTGGTACAGGCAAACAAATCCATGACTTCATGTTGGCTCAACCCATGTGTTATATACAGTTATGCTCCAAATTGTAAGGCAAATGCCAAAAAGAAAATGAGACTTAAGAGTCTACAGCTATGATGTTTTATTATCCAACCCTTTGATTGTGTGCTTGCAGTTAGTCATTAATATCAGTTTAATATCTGCTAAACTAATGTGTAAAAAAAGGGCTGTGGTATTTTGGTCTGGAACAAAGTGGCGCGGTGGAGCAGCTGACTGACTAACCAACCAAGAGACCAACAGACCACTAGACACCATTTTTTAAACTCCTAAATAAGAAACAGCTGCCTGGAAACTGTTTAGTAAAGTATGTTAATGATATAAAGATATTTACACTAATGTGTCATATCTTGTTGCTACAGCAACAGACAACAGTGCAGGTCAGGCTGACCACAGGCCAACCACAAACAAATGACCTCTCTCAGCAACACCCAATCTGCTACCTTAGTTTTGCACAACACTTGATTTGTAGTATAATGCGTGTGCTTTGAATATGTTTGAATAGTTTTGTATATGCCACTCATGGAAAGCAGAGTCAAACCAGGAATGAACCATCTCTCCTTTAATATCTTTCAGAAATCCTCACAAGGCTAGAATGAGACAGGGAGGCAACACATGGAGGGTCTGGAGAGCAGCCATCACATTCCTTGACCTCTGACCCTGCAGACAGCCAATGGCATTCATAAATGCAGCAACAAACACACACAGTCTGCTTCCTTTGGTTAAACTGTCCTTTGCTCTGTCTGCACAGTAAGGACGAATACTGAATTTGCTCTCGCGCTCATTCTTACTCTACCTTCCTTCCTTTCTTAACATCCTATTCTCTATTTTTTTTCTTGCCTCTCCTTCCTCCTTCATTTGCTCTGAATGTCTGAATAAGAGCCCCAGGCAGGCTGAGCCACAGAGTGGTTTTTGTGAAGGGGGAGAAAGGCAGCTCTGATCCAGGGGGAAGTGGCTACTGTGGGGGCTAACCCCTGCATTGTTTGAGGGGCCTGGTTCCTTGCCCCAGCTTAAATTCACTCACACACCCCCAAGGAAACACAGCCACACACACACACAGAGGTCCCTCTTCACATCCTAAGCCTTTTGTGGTGAAGGGTCAAGTATACACACACACACACACACACACACACACACTGCAGGAAGCTGAACACAAGAGGTGCCAGTCTCTGCAGCCTACACAGTTTTTTTTTATACAAACACTTAAATGTTTTGCTGAAAAACACTGAATAGCAAAGAAGGGGGTGGGGGAAAGCATGAAAATGAAAGAGTAAGACAACACAGTGAAAGGCAGGATGGGGTAAACGAAGAAAGCGACGCTTGGACGGCTGGATTTTGACAGTTGGATGTTGATAAGCACTAGGACTATTTCTTTAATGGAGGGAGCAGCAGCAGCAGGACAGATAAAGGAGACGGAGAGAGACAGACCACTCATCTGTACTGAGAGAACACGAGAGAGACGACGGAGGCTGAGAGAAGAGAGGAGACCAGCGTGATAGAGGAACAAAAGGTACAGATGCACAGAGAGAAACCAGCAGACATTTTGTCTGAAACACCCGCAGGTGTGACAGTTTGATAAATGGCATCTTACCTGTCGTCCGTCGGCCCTCCACAGGCCGTTGCTAGTTTTAGTGGGGGCAATCGTGACTACTGGAGGTGTGCTAGGGACACTGTGGCCCCTGTTCTGGCCCAGGAGGGGCCCCAAAGAGCCCCGCTTAGGGGTAGTAACCGGTGAGCTGTGGCTGGTGGCCGGGGAAGAAACGGGAGACGATTCACCGCTGAGGGCAGAACCTGAGGAGGGGAGAGACAGAGAGTGAATGACAGCAAACAGCATCTGATCAGATTAAAAAGATTTCACCATCAAATAATCTTCCTGTGGCATAACACAGACGGTACACAAAAAGAAACTTTTTTCTTTTTTGTCAGTGTGATGAAGTAAACAGTGATTCAGTCATTTCTGATGAAAAGCACTCTGGCAAAATGTGACAGAAATAAAAGGAAAGTGTAGAAAGATACCGGAAGGAAAAAGGGTACAAGATGAAAGTGGGTGTGTGACAATTATGTGTGTCTGCACAACGATGAAAACGCACAAAAATCTGCTGTAAAGAGAGCGAAAGGAAGCATGTCATAAATGACTGTGTTAAAAAGAGGCTGGGGTGTGACACCAAAGGGGAGGTGTGATAAAGGGAGCGTGTGTGTGTTGCCCGTAACGTTCATACTGGCATTACTCCATATTTCTGCGAAACACACACACACACACACACACACAGACACAAACATAAGCAGGAAATAATGAGACAGAGAGGAGGTTGGAACCAATGAGTTCATGTAGAGCTGCAGGTAGCGAAAATGAGATAGTGATGGAGAGTCAGGGACACAGAAAGAGAGAGAGAGGGAGCTTGTTATAATTGGCTGTAATTAGATTCTCATTATTAGGAGATGAATGGAAATGAATGAAGGAAGAGACGGAGAGGGAGAGGTCAGAATAGGTCAGCTCTTATCCAGCACCTTCATTAGGACAGCAATGAGCTGAGTGAGGACACACACACACACACACCCAAAAAGCTACCAGGCAGGAGAACATTTTACATTAATTCACAAAATACAACAAAATACAACCATGGTCTGTGAAATGATCTACTTCCATGGTATTTCAATACACGGTCCAATTTTCATTCATTAATACCATGTTCCCATCTTCAAGAAACAGCTCTGGCAAATATGACCCCCCCTCCCCCCACCCCATCCATCCATCCATCCTCTTCTGCTTACTGTCATGTCTGTAGTTGAAATACGAAGCTATAGCAGTCAGTTGGTTAGCTTAACTTAACATAATAATTGGGAAAATAAGGACAACGCTACCCCCGCTCTGTCCAGAGGCAACAAATTAAAATCTTCCATCACCCATAAGATCACCCACTCCCCTTCCCCCTGCTAATCAGTCCATGTGCATACAAAGAGTCCCCATTCTCCTGAAGTATTCTATAGAGGAGACAGGAACAAGGAAATTCAACAGGATTTTGTGCAAACCTGACAGCAGCAGTAAAGGTGACTGTACGTGACGCACAAAGAGGTGTGTGTGTGTGTCTGTGTGTGTGTGTGTGTGTGCAGGTCCGGTGTTCAAAAATACTTTAGCTCTCCAAGGCTTAGCAGCTGTGTTTGGGTGTTTGTTGGGTGGTTAAAGCAATGCTCACCTCTGGGGTCCTCTGCCTGTTTGGCCAGTTTACGAAGCGCTGCAGCGAATCCAGAGTTTGCAGATTGGGCAACCGCGTTCCCATTGGTTAGTGGACTGAGGGGACTGACTGTAGCCGTGGTGCGACTTGCCGTGGAGATCATTCCTAATGATGGTGATTTATTGGACTCATGGTTCATACCTGCAGAGAGTGGAAAGAAAAAACGTGAAGAAGTTTTATTACTGATCATGTTTGATTAAGTGAAGGCGTGATGCCTTTGTCAGTTTCGCACTTGGCTAACCTCCTTTCTCGAAAAGATTTTTGAACACAGCTGGCAGCTTATTCATTCTGAATGAATGAAACTCAACTGACAAGTGTGTATATGGGTGTGTAAGTGTGTGACTGGGGATGATAGCAAGTGCATACTTGGGGGTCAGCTCCACTAGAGACAGTGTGGAGGCAGGAGAGCGGTGACCCTAATAGCAAAATCACACACATGAGTGCACACATGTCCGTTTCCTCAAGGGAGCCACCCAACACATCTTAAGACCTCAGGGGCGTCTACACACAAACCACACTGCGTTTTTACACGCTTCTGGAGCATGCAAACATGTACACACACACACACACACGTAAGAAAAACACACCCAGCATCCATCGATCTCCTGGACAGTGAACACACAGTGAACAAACAGGGGTAGGGTAACCTTTGTCTTCACCCTCTACCCTCTTACTGACCCACTAATGTTAATTACAGCTGGAATTAGCCAGCACCCCTCCACCCACCCTGCCTGTTTCAGCAGTGACCTCATTACCACCACAACACACAATCACACGAACACCTTTAGAGCACCCACACAGACACATAAACCACAAAAAGAACAAACAAAGGGCCAAAGCAGTAAACACACTCATGAAAAATTCATACAAGCACAATGAACGTCATTATTGAACGTACTGCTCGTCCCACTGACAATTTTGATCAAGTGGAGGAATAAAGTAAAGTTAGATTTCAGAGCCTGGAAGTTTAAAGTATTGCAAATCTCAGATTTACATATTTCAGAACAAAAAAAGATGCAGAGTGTGTAGGAGAGATTGGACAAGTCTAAAACTCAGCTAACATTGAATGGCGATAAAAAGAACTGGTTAGAGGTTAGGTAGGTTTCATGTGGACATGTCCCAAACATAGACACAATGGATAGAGGGAAAGATTATGAAGATTTTTTTTTACAAGAAGTTTCAGGTTTTATTACCCTGCCAGCTGACAGAAAGCTAGACAATGTATAATGTATACAACTGACATGCAAGGACTTCTGACATGGCACGCTCTTATCTTACAAAACCTGTTTCTATATAGCCCTTCCTCCTAATTTCCTCATCTCTGTGGTCACACACATGTATTTACACATCTTAAAGAAAATTGAAATTGAAACTGTGAATCAGATAGACAGAAAGGGAATGAGAGAGATGAAGAAAGCAAAAGCTCAGATCCTGACAGGCTGTGTGTGTGTGTGTGTGTGTGTGTGTGTGTGTGTGTGTGTGTGTGTGTGTGTGTGTGTGTGTGTGTGTGTGTGTGTGTGTGTGTGTGAGTGTGTGTGTGAGAGAGAGAGAGAGAGGGTGTGGGGGTGGAGAGAGG
>VUQK01027493.1:0-10414 GCA_015106715.1 Bujurquina vittata | reverse complement strand
TTAGACCTCCCCCCCCCCCCCCCACTCCCAGATTGTGCTTTCTGTCATTTTCTTTCCTCTCTTCATTTTTCATCCTTCCTCCTCCTTTTGGCTAGACCTCATGGGAGGGTGGCGGTGGTGGGTGGGGGTGCCGGGGTGGAGGGGGATGAGTAGAAGGAGGGAGGGTGTAGGGTGATGAAGGGGAGTGTGTGTGTGTGTGTGTGTGTGTGTGGTAGAGGGTAGTGTTAGCCCTCCATCCATCACCCTGTCTCTCTGTCAGTCAGTTCTGTCTGCTCTGGGATGCAGAAGGTTATGTGGTGGAGTTTACAGTGACCTTTCACCCTTCACCTCTGACCACTGCTGCTCCTGACAGCAGGGGGCTGACATATGAAACACACAACAGCCCTAAATACAAATTAAGCCTTTTTTTTTGACAGATCGAGTAAACATGACTAAAATGCACTGTGAGGCTATACTATTCACTGCATCAAAAAGCAGCTGGGTGTAAGAAGAGGAAGAAGAAGAATTGGGCAGGAAAATATTCAGTTTTGCCTCAGGATGGTGCCACATGAAAAATCATATTATTGTCACCAAACAATAGGGCTCACCCTGTGTATGCTGTCCATTTCAGGACATTTCAGATTAAGAAGTGCTTGCTAACATGATTATAATTAAAGTTATGTCACAAACAGGCAAACATGCTAACATGCTGATATCACAATTGAAAACAAAAAAGACAGCATATTAGCTGCAGCCTTTCTGTGTGGAGTTTGCATGTTCTCTCCGGGTACTCCAGCTTCCTCCCACAGTCCAAATACGTACAGTTAGTAGGGTTAGGTTAATTGGTTAATAATGTTTATTGGTGATTCTAAATTGGCCAAAGGTGTGAATGGTTGTGTCTCTGTCAGCCTTACAACGGCCTGGCAATCTGTCCGGGATGTACCCAGCCCCCCACCCCAAACTCCTTCGCGACCCTGAATTGGATAAGGGGAAGAAAATTGATGGATTTATAATTATGTTATTTAATTGATCTTCTGCCCCCCCGAAAATAAAATTTTCCCTACATTTTTAATCATTGTGATAACATAACAGATACTTAAAACATGTTTAACATAAATAATCCACGAACAGTAATATGTTCTGGTCTGCTTTTTCTGAAACTGGAGACTGGAACAGCACACACAGTTTATATTCTCGAGCTATCACAAAACAAACAGTAAATAGAATCATGAAACTAATCTTAGTTTGCTCTCTTTTTCCCTTCTGTGCAAAAATTAATGACATAAACAAACCTTAAACAGCATCCAAAAATATGAAGTGTTTAACTGACAGTTGGATTTTTGAGACGCATCCACATTTTTGGCTTACAAATTTTGACTTTTATGATTTCTCCTCGACTGGAAAAATTCAGAATGTCCAAGATATACAAGTATATCTAGACAAAAGCAAAGGTCCTTTTCATTTGTAAAGCTAAATAATATGAATCCAGTATCCAAAAAAAGGAATGCAGCTGGACAGACACACTAAGGGGTTTATGCGTATAAGTTAAAAGGCAGCAAATGACAGATGGCCTTGTGCCATTCATCCGAGAAAAACTGACGTGAAAGTGAATTTGTGAGTGACAACTTGTGATGGGAGAAATCGGTCAATGTGGTTTAAGCATCTCAGTTTCTGCAAGTCAAATCCGCGCATGCTGCCACCTCCTCTATTGTGCCTCTGCTCTCAGATTATGAATATTTCATGCCGAGCATCTGACACCGTGCCCAGAAAGATATTTCAAGTTTTTTTTCCCTGTCAGAAACCCTGGGGTTAGAGAGTGTCACAGAGGTGTGAAGTCAGTCTGTGGTCCCCAGGCAAAGGATAGGATTTATGATGCACTCGCTGATGACATCAGGTGGATTTTTTTGATTTTTTTTTGCTGCTGATCCCCTTTGTCCTCCATGACTGATAAACCATTGAGATGTTCACAGTTTGTGTCACTCCTTAAAAGATCTGTCTGTGGCGTTGTGTTGAGTAGAGAAATGATTTCAATCTGCTCAGAGTGCAAGCTGTGTTTTGACAAACTGTGACCAGTTTCACCGTCTGATCAGTGTGGAGCTGGAATGACTAAGCAGGTGGGAGTGTGCCTGGATTAGCCGTATCTTATATGCTTCCTCTAGCATATTACCTGCCCACTAATGATATCTCCCTTGTTTTTTATCCTCGTCAAGTTTCACAAATCCAGTTTAACTAAAGCTTACTTATGTAATTCCTCGTTCTAGGTTGCTTCAGATGGAATGTTAGTCATTTGACTCTAACTAGATGACTTTAATCCTTGGAAGGGTTTTCTCCACATGCAGAGACCATCAAACTTTTATTGTATGTGTGTCTCAGCTAAATTCAATTAAACCAAATTAAGTCTTGTTACACATGCAGCCTTGCTTTTTTTTTCTTTTTAACCTTCAGCAGTAACATATAAATGCAGCAGTGCAGCGGTTTCCAACCTTTGTGGCGTGTGACTTCTTAAATTGGAATTATGCGAGCCCACGCAGAGAATGCTGTGATGGGTACGGCTCAACTCCCAAATCTCAAGCATGCATTGTGCAAACCTGTGCATTAAGGATATGGATTGGTTCGTTCAGCTCCAATGAGGAGGGATGGTTGAAACAAAATGTAAATGGCCTGCATGCAGTAATGTAGAAGACACAGCCAGAGAAATGCAACCCCTATGCACGCATTTAGTCATACGGGTCCAGCTGAAGCATGTTTCTGGCTTTCTCACAAGCAAAAACATTAATGTAGCATTTTGCCTCTCCCACTGTTCTTTGGACCTTAGGGTATTGCAAAGTCAGATGAGTCAGTGGTTTCAGAAATATTTTCATCACTCTTCAGTTTCTGTAGTAGCAGGCCTCCGTGCGTGCTATGGTCACCATTTGAAAATATTTAACTTTTTTTTTCATTTAGTTTTGCATGGAAGAGGCTTGAATCAAAGCTGTCTCAAAAGCTCTGTTGTTGTCGCAGTTCTTTAATCTGAAAAAATGTTCTAACTAACACATTTTTTTGTTGTTTGTCTGAATAGTTCTAATGCAACTGTTCATCTTTTGTGCGGCTCACTTCACACTAAACTAATGTCAACTGTGAGTCACCTCAAATCTTCTATTGACAAGGGAAAAGGAACTTTTACTTATGCAGAAAAGGGGCACTTTTTGGTATTCAATTTAGTTTCTTTGATCGCCTCTTGTTGGGTTTTGGACACATTTTAAAATGACGGTAACTCTTCGTGTTTTTATTTTTTTGATGCAGTATTACCTACATTCACTCAGTGCCAGCATCTTACCTTTAAAAATGCGTAAAAAGTGAGTGTAAAGGCATAAGCAGCACATTATAAGTAAAAAGAAACAAAATTTACTTATGAAAACTGGCTTTTTAAAAAAAAACCTGATTTACTGAAGTAAAATTTAGTTTGCTCACTGAATTTGATGAACAGATTGATTTGACTCCCAGTTACCTGAGTAAAATTAAAGATTCATCTTCAGCTGTCTGTATTTTCTAATCCTAACCTAAATATTATGTTGATTTGCTGTAAATATGCAGAGCTCTGCGTATGGACCTTCTAAGTTTAAGGGCTCCCACACAGATGCTGTGAAATCTGCTCAAAACAAGAAGGCCTGCTCCTACTTTGCATTTCAATTTAACATTTCAGAGAACTGGCAGCATGTTGCCTCGCTTAGCCCTCGCTTCGTTACACCCACATGGCTTCTCGTCGTGCTAGCTGACGTCTTTCGCTGTTCAAAGGGCTGCAACTTGGCTGAGAAATTGGGGATTTCCATACCAGATCCCTCAGGTATCCGCACACTCAAAACGCGTGTCCTGTTCATCTTCTCCTCCTCCCCCGCTCCCATCCTTCAGCGCCTGCCCTTCTCGCTTCTCACACTGCCCTGATTTCCTGTCTTGGAGCTCAATTGACCTCGCCGCTGCATCTCTTTGTTTTGTTTTCCTGGAATCTCAGCAGCACCTGAAACCGCGTTCGCTATCTCATACATAGGGGTTTGCTCACACACAGGAGTTAGCTTTGTTGGAGCCCTGTATAAAATTGCTTCACATGGACAAGGGTACTTAGGTAAAGCTAATTGAAATGGAAGCCAGCACTGTTATACATAGTTGCGGGAAGGTGATCCTGGCTACGGATGCAGCCTCTGACCCAAGGGTGAGGCCTTGTTTTCTTTCTCAGAAGGCTGCCTCAGCCTCCGTCTGTGTGGGCATGGATTTTTCATGCATGATGAAGGCGAAAGGCACAGCATCTGAGAAGCGTTTCAGCAGCGTAAAGTTGCTCCCTTTTTGCCCTTGATATCCCTCACACAGCATGAGTGCATTGTGTGAGATTTTATTCTGTGATGTCGTGTAAGAGGTTTTAACTATGGAACAGACACTCCTGGACAAAGTGAGAATACCAAAATTACATTTTTGACTTTAAACTGATTCCGACTGGGCTTTTTTGGGCTTCCAGGGACTCTTAAATTATTTAAACTATCACCACCAATTTTTCAGCGAAACGTGTATAGACAATAATAAATTACTACATTTACTTTGGTATTGTTATAATGAAAAATTATGTCATTACAATGTCATCAATCTGGGTTTTATTGGTTGAAATTTTCATATTGCAATATTCGCTTGACAATCAGAGGTATCCAAAAAAAACTTGAATACAACGCATGTCTGCTCAAGCGTTGATGTCTTTTTTTATGTACTTAATATTTTTATTATTTTTAGGAATATCTTTGTTGTTATGCTTTCTGTCTTTTTATATTATCAGTCTATCAATATATACAGTACCAGTCAAATGTTTGGACACACGTTTTGACTGGCACTGTATGCTTAATTGATACTATAAAACACCATTAAAATACAAGGTCATAATGGAGTTTGGGAGGCCTGTGCTAAACATATGATCTTCCATCTTGAATTTTGACCTTCATAATTCTGTGTAGTCACCAAAGTAGGGTAAATTATTTGAACCATTACTTTAATTATTAAAGGTTGCGTAAAATTATGTAAAATGTTGTTAATGTCATAAAGAAGTGTAATTAAACAACAAAACCTGGAAACTACATTGATTTTATAAAGCATGAGCGTCAAAAAGCTATTACCATGAAAACATACAAAATTAGTAGAATTGTTGCCAGATCAATTTTAGGAAAAGTCATGAGGTTTGGCGGTTCTTTCAGGAGTTATACGACATGGCGCGGGCCTCCAAACGGGAGCTATTTGGAACTAATTGCTGTTCTTCAAAGATCCCTCCCAACACCAACAACATGAAACAGCTCTCAAATTACTGTACATGGTTGTGTTTACACTGGACTTATTCTGATCAAATATTTTGTTGCGACCACAAAACACACGATTCTAGTCTTCTTTGGCTCTGCATGCTTTGGCTGTTTGTACACCAGCATTTAATCTCAGCCCACCTCATATAATGTATTGGTCCGGCGCTTGGTAGTTACTGGAATTCTTTTTCAATTGTTGTTGTTTAATGGTCATTATCAAATAGTTAATTATCACCACCTTCAAATGGTAGGAGCATTGTATCAGGCACCAGTAAAAACGAGGGCAGGTATACACTCACCAGACACTTTGTTACGTACACCTTGCTAGCACCGGGTTGAATCTGGTACTCAGAACTACCTTAATTGTAACACAGATTCAACAAGGTGCTAGAAACATTCCTCAGAGATTTTGGTCCATGTTGGCATGATAGCATCACACAGATTTTTCAGCTATACATCCATAATACAAATCTCCCGTTCCACCACATCCGAAAGGTACTCTGTTGGATTGAGATCTGGTGACTGTGGAAGACATTTGAGTGAACAGGGAACTCACTGCCATGTTAAAGAAAGCAGTTTGAGACAATTTGAGGTTTGTGGCAAAGCGCGTTATTTTGCTGGAAGAAGCCATCAGAAGTTGGGTACACTGTGACCCTGTCATCCAAATGTTGCAACAGGACTAACAGACGTGGTCTTCTGCTGCTGTAGCCCATCTGCTTTAAGATTTGATGTGTCGTGTGTTCACAGATGCTCTTCTGCATACCCCGGCTGTAATGAGTGGTTATCGGAGTCACCATTGTCTTCAGCTAGACACAGTCTGGCCATTCTCCTCTGACTTCTGGCCTCAACAAAGCATTTTTACAAGAGGGAAGTGCTGCTCACTGGATATCTTCTCTTTTTCGGACCATTCTTTGTCTCTCTAAACCCTAGAGATGGTAGTGTGGGAAAATCCCAGTGGAGTAGTAGTAGTAGTAAATCCCAGTAGATTAGCGGTTTCTGAAATATTCAGACCAGCCCATCTAGTCCCAACAACCACAGCACGTTTCTTCATCATCCTGGTGCTTGGTTTGACCTTCAGCAGGTCATCTTGACCATGTCCACATCCCTAAATGTTTCTGCCATGTGGTTGGCTGATTAGAGGTTTGTGTTAATGAGCGCTTGAAGAGGTGTACCTAATGATATGTGAGTGTATATACTAGTAGATATGTGCTGCTCAACACTTCAGTCACACATCAGATCAAGTTGAGAATTACCAGCATACGCTGTGTAATTTGTTGAGAGCAACATGACGTAAAAACAGTCGCTGGAACCCAAAGTCATCAAACCTTTGAGGTGTGGGTTTAAACTCACAGCAAAAGTCAAAGTTAAAAAGTCGTTAGCATGATCCTTTATTTTTTTTAAACATAAAAAAATGTGCATAAACTATTTCATTTTTTAAAAGAAAATAAAGACCATTTGAATATTTAAAAATGTTGTTGACACTGAAGATTGAAGTTTTCATAGTGCTTCTCATACGGTTTTAGCGATGCGACATGTCTACTCAGAAGGTGTAGCATGAGAGGCATGTGAGCAGAGCAGCAGAAGCACATCCAGATATTCTATCAGGGCTCGAGAAAGACTGACGTTGTGGTAAATATTGAAATTCAACACTTCCCATCTGTTGTTTTGTCACTGATTGGCGGGAGGATGTTTTTAAAGGGAAAACAGGTGAAATGAGTTGAACATTTGCGATTGTGTTTTTAAAAAATTTGTACTGGCACGGAACAGTAAACATATACAGTGAATTTAAACATTTCCTTGTTACACTGATTTTAAAAAAGTAGTACTGTTAGCAAGAAAAGTTTAAAATGCTAATATTTAAATTATTTGCAAATAATGCAGTTTTAAGACAATGTTCGTAAAATATTCTGTCATTTACAGCTACTTTATTCTCAGTGCACTAAAAACAAAGTGTTATCTGGGAAATTATTTGATTTCTATCCACAATTAAACCCCTATAACCCTGCTGATATTATCTATGGATACTAGTACATTAAAAAATGTATGTTCATTCTTGAAGGTAAGCAATGCCATTAAACTCGGGGCTGAACAGATCTGGTTCATGTCTGCATCTAACTGCCTATTTTAAAAGAAGTTAAAGTAAATTCAATACAATTTTAAATAAACTGTATTTACGAATACCTATGTACAATTTACATTACTTCCTTCATTCTCATATGTTAACCATGCTTGAATGGAGAGTTCCTGTTTCTGTACCCAAAGGTGACTAACAGCTCAAGATGTAAAGGGTGAATCCACATTAAGTCATATAAAGTGGAGTCGTTGGAGTTTTTTTCTTCCCATCACTTCTATCTCTGTTTTGCAACTTTGAAGCATCCCGCACTTCCAGTCGAGCCCCCATTAGTGACGTCACTGACTCAGCAGGTGTTTTGCCGTTGGCAGCTGATTGAAAACATCTGCTGTGACATCACTGACTGGGGAGTTTTCAGAGGGGAGCAGCAGACTCAAGTTCAGCAACTCTCCTTCGTATATGATTCAGTGCGGATTTACCTTTTTGACTGTAGGTGTTTTTCATTTTCATCAAAAATACTGACTTGCTCATAAAGAGACATATTGCTGCGCCGCCTCGGGAATACCGGGCCTGTTCCATTTCACTGTCCACTCAATGGCTCCTTTGCAGTTTGATAAAAGAAAAGAGTTTTTCTGTTATTTCCTGAAGCCACTGAGGCTTGGCCCGTCTCTCTGAAAATCCACTCCTATGGAGGGCTCGTAAAATATACATCCTACAGGAATACTGCACTGTAATTACATTCCCCCATTAGCATACGGAGGTTTGGAGTCACACTGCACTCAGCCTCCAGCAGCACTTTGCCATATGGTCCGTCTGTGCTTCTCAGGCGATATTTGGCAAGACTCACGCAGAAGGTCAAATATCAAGTCAGAGGACTGTGCCAGAATTGCATCTATGCTAATTGCGCTCTCTCTCTTTCTGTGCGTCCTCATCCATCTCATGCTTCTCTGCTCCGCTCGCTCTCTTTCATCCCTCTCTTCCTCTCCCACTGAAGTAAGTAATCTGCTTTAGGATGTTTCTGAGATGGAGATGGATTTGGTTTTCCTTCGCTGCCCCTCAGCCTAATCTCCCCCCTGTGACCACCCTGCCTCTCGCAGGCACAGCTCTTAAGCACACCATCATACAGCCCCCCCTGCCCCCAGTCCATACGCGCCTACTCAGCAAAAAACTCCCAAATTCCTCATTACTCACAAACATCCGCAATACACTTAGCTTGATTTGCTCGAATGGATGCCTAGTGCAAGGCTGGACCTGGAATTAAAAGATTGTAGCTGCATTTCAGTGTTGGAGTGCTTTCACAGTACTGTGTACTTGGGTTCTTTGTCTGTGTAGGGGTGGTTATCTGAATACATATGCCGCTCGTGCGTGTGTGTATGTGTGTGTTGGGGGGGGGGGGGGGGGTACTACTTAATTTGCTTCTATCTCTGGCTCTGAGCCCTCCGTATATAACCAAATAAACTAATAATCTTTAATGGCTGTGACCAGAAAAAGATGTTGGTAAAACGTGGTGTCGGTATACCATAAAATTTACGGTTAACCTTTTCTACTGTTGGAGCATCAATATAAATGTCCCAGCTCGGGGGCTAATTTGCAGCTGTACGGTCCCTACATATCCATAAACATATAAACAAAATTCATAAAAAAATTAGACACAGTCAAACTGAAATGAGATCCTAAACACAACATACCGTCACAGACATAAAGGCATTTCCTAACCTGCATGAAAACGGGAGCTCGGTAATAAGCGTGGTTGTGTAGATTTTTAACCATATCGTATGTTTTACTCGACTGACTGATTAAACAACAAATCTACAAAGCACAGATTGATGCATGATTCATTCACATTATTTATATTATTTCATCATAGTCCTGACTTCTCTACCTTCTGCCACTGACACTAAATATATGAAAATCTATGCAATATTTGAGGTTTAAACTTGCGCCTGAGCGTAGTCTGCTTGTGTTATGGTGTTGTGATGCGGCATTGGGGCCAGCGGTGTGTGGATGCCTAGATGAGTGGTCTGTCCATGATAGCGGCCTTGAAGAGGTAGTTTTTATAAGCAGCACTGGGTGGCTAGAATATTGGCTACAAGCCCCAAGATGAGATTTCAGCCTCCACCTACCTAATAGCGGTAACGGTGCAGGTGATGGATTGCTATACCTTCCAGGTTTGAGCTTGGCAACGCCCCAATATTTCTCCAGAATAAAGTGACAGGCAATATATAACACATCAGTTAAGGCTGACTGCATTCCTGAAACCCCACCAACACTACCAGCCTGCAGATGGTCCTGAGTGTTTTGGATGGATCCGATGAAACAGACTTTTTCTGGGTTTAGCCCACCTCACCACTGAGGTTAAAATAATCAAAGCAGATTGGCATTTTATTTTGAAAGGATTATTATACACTCAACTTTCTGATTGTAGTTCGGAGGTGCTGGATGTATTTGGGGCTTGCAAAGGTGCAAGGTGTTTGTGGGTATAAGGAAGATTTCACAGCATACCCTTACAATATAAAGACTATTTTCAATTATACATCTGAATGCATATAAAGGTCAACGTGGAGAAAAATAAAGCAGCATCAGGAAGAGTTTTTATATTTGGGCATCTTTTGTTTGCAGCCTGTTAGAGCTGCATCCAGATGATTGTGGTCATAAAGCACGGCCTGGTTCCCGACCTGTATCTTAATAAATAATGGGTATTGTCAGGGTAACGTATGGGCTGTGTGTTATAATGAGCATTTGAAAACACATCAGCACACTCCCACAACCTGCCCAGTGCTACTGTCTCTGAAATTCCTTCTTCCCCTTCTGTCTTTCCATCTCTCAACTATCTCTTTCTCCTCTTCTGCTATCCATTCTATCTCTTCTCTGATTTTTCTCTTGCTACCTTTTTTTTTTCTTTGCTCTGTCATCTGTAGAGTACAAGCAGATTTTCAAGATTTCCTAGAAAGGAAAAGTGAGGGCGGGAAGGCGAGTTTGTAGCTGGGGGAAAAAAATCCACCCGTAATTATGGTGAATTAAAAGTTTTATGATGTTGCGCATGCCTGTGTGTGTGTGA